>PYAF01003359.1:731014-752457 GCA_007407185.1 Glycine tomentella | reverse complement strand
TTAATCACCAAAATTTTAGTATATAAAGTTATTAAACGTAGAGGCAAAATATTATTTTATAATAAATACACTAAATAATTAAATTTAAACTAAAGTTTGGTATAAAAATTCAATTTCATATAATATATATATACATATTATTAAAAAATCATGAAATTATTTAAAATTATTTTATATGATTTATAAGTAAAAATAATTTTATAGGATTTAAAAGTCAAACAAATTATTGAGGCTTAGGAATAAAATTGTGCTAAATACTCAAAAAAAAACATTTGTTAATGATAATGGTCCTACCTAACTTGAGAAGGATTGCATCCCATGAATTATTATTGCAATCTTTACTATCATAAAACTAAAATTAATTTAATTTATGATATTATTAAGAAAGTAATTTTATACTATTTTGTATTTTGTAATGGAGTATATTTAGTAAATTAATTTTAATATATTAATTTAAAAATATAACATTATTATAAACATATTAATTAACCAAATTTTCATAAATAAAATCATGAAACATAGAGTCCAAATATTATTTTATAAGAAATATATTAACTAATTAAACTTAAATTATTTTTTAGTATAAATTTTTAAATTGTGATTCATAAAAAAATTAAACTAATTCAATTTATGAAATTAATAATAAAATAATTAAAAACTACTTTGTAATAAAAGTATATTTAATAAAATTTTAATATTTTTTATTATATATTTAAAATTTTAAATTATTATATAAATATTAATATAAAAAATTTAGTATATGAAGTTATTAAACATAGAGTAAAAATAGTATTTTTACAATAAGTATATTAACTAATTAAATTTAAATCAATGTTTGTTCAAAATTTTTGACTCCATAATATAAGTAACTGGTTAGATTTAAATTAATATTTATTTAAAATTTTCAATATCATAATAATTATTATTATCATGAAAAGAAACAAAAACAAAAAAAGAAAATTATAAATAGAAACAAAAGAAACATAATAATAAAAGAATATAAAGAAAAAAAATATGTAAAAAATAACATAAAAAGGACAAGAAAGAAAGAAAAAAATAAAAATAGCTGAAGAAAGAAAAAAGAAAAAGGAAGGGAAAGGAAAGGTGAAGGATAAGAGAACGTGGGAGTGAAGTAGCTGACGAAAGCAAAAAGGAAAAGGAAGGGTAAAAAAACAAAAAGAAATAGAGAGGAAAGAGCGTAAGAGAACAGAGAGAAAAAATAAGAAGAGAGCGGGAAAGGTATCTGATGAGAATTGGTAGATGTGTTTCTTTTTGTTTTTGGTACGAAAAACAATGCGTTTGAGTCAACATAATTACATAATTCCTCTTATTAAAAGTAAACCATAATGACGCGTCATAGTTTTATTGAGTATTCTAGTTTTTTTTATTAATTATATATACATCATTTTTTAGTATAAGTACATTTTACTCCTATAAATCATTGAATCACACATGATTAAAAAATCTTATCCACGTTACGCTGATTCGCTCATTATCCTTTCTTTACCAAAAAAATAGTATCCCTATAGTCATACACAAACAAAACCTTTTTAGTATCAACCTGTCAACAGTACGTGAATAAACACTTCAAAAAAGAAATTCCCTGTCGACATAAGTTAAACTCACATGCACCGTGTCTTTCTTGATCATATAACTTGCATCCGTGTTATAGAACTAGAAGCTGAGATTTTGAAAAGGGGTTGATCGCAAATCCAAAAATAGTCTCCTCCTTCACATGGAAGCAAATGAACCTATATTCAATTATTCATAGGAAAAAAAAAATACATTATCTTTGCTTATTTTTTTCCTTGGATCATTAACCAAACACACAAGTCACCACCTTGGTTTGGATAGAGTCAAATAAATGCTGAAGAAGACCCATTTGTACGATGTGTGAAGTACGGTGCGCAACAAGGTGACATGTCTTGCTCCATTCCTAGTTTAAATACTCTCAAATGATTCGTCCAATGGCCTTAAGGTGGCATTAACGTGGACGCGACGTCCATCCACACAAAGTCAAAAACTGTATCCAACTTTCTCCAATCAACGTCCACCATCTCACTTTTCCATTTCCACCACCTATATTAATTATTAAGTTGACCCTATTATTAATTTAATCACTACTATTACTATTCAATTTACTTAATTATTTTCAATTACTCTCACGTACACCAAGGGCACATGAAGTTGCTTAGAAGATCACTAGCGTGGCTTACCCTAGCTAAAGTCCACCAATCGGTTACCACTTCCCATCGACCTACTATTCATTTACGTGTCCATGTCAAATAGTAATGGCCGTATTTCTTGACCAATGGGAAAAAAATCCGAATATTCGTCGCAAACACGTTCAATATTGGCTGTTAGTATATCGTTTTTTTCTTTTTATTCTTTTTGGGGATGGATTACCATCTATGTTGTTTTCAATATTGTCAGAAAGCATGCTGCCAAGATAGAAAAGATAAACACGAGACAAAGGAAGAAGATAAGAGACGATTCTTTCTTAATTACCCTTTGTCTATTTACTCCCCAGAGAATTTTTTAATCAAATATACAACAATATTAATTATTCAAAGAGAAATTGATACAAAAAAATGAAACATTTTTTTTCTGATCTAATATATCATATATATCCCTCCCCAGACATGGACTAAAAAGAATATGAACATTTATGGTTTCATTTTCCCTTATAGTACCCTTGTACAAAAATACAAAGTTTAAGGAATAATAACAATATTAACCAAAAAATGGAACCCAAAAAGAAAATGTTCAGTTTCCTGAAAAGCTGCTAATGGTAGTCCTGTTTGTGTTGTTGTTGTTGTTGTTGTTGTTTGAATTATGAGCATTGCCTATGATGGAGGAGATGGCGGCGGCTAGCACGGCGGTGAAGTTTGGATCGGCGGTGATGGCGGAGGCGGCGGCGCTGACTGTGTCAGCAAGTGAGGGCTGTTGGCTTGGTTGGAAGGGTGGTCTAGGAGCTTGTGGTGCTAATTGAGAAGATCCTACATCCTGAGACAACTGAAGACCAGAGAATTTTGATTGATTATAAAGTGCTTGTGCTTGTGCAATTGGGGTGGCTCCTGACCCAAAGTTCTGAGGCTGTGCTTGAAGGAAGGGTACTTGGAATGGGGCACCAGGCCTTTGAAATTGCAATGGGTTAGGGTTCTGTGTGAGGTCCAAAGTCACAGTGGGGAATGGTGCTGAAGCTGAGAGTGTTGCCATGCTTGTAGAGCAAGGAAGAATTGCTCTAGCTAGCAAATTTGGGTTCATTATGCCATCTGCACTGGACATTGATCCAGAAAGCAACATGCTAGCAGCAGCTGTAGTGGTTGATGCCATGGCCATAGCAGCAGGTGGCAGTGGATGGTTATGCGTGCCTTCATATGTTGTCACCAAAATTGTTCTATCATCAGCACAACGTTGAACCTATATTAACAAACCACGAATTTAATATCAATTAGCTTTAGCCACAGCAATGCTTATATTGTTGATACTTAAAATAGATACTAATAATCATTAATTATATGCGTTGATCAATCAGAAAAACTCACTTGTTTGCGAACTGGGCAACCAACTGCCATAGTGCATCTGTAATATGCTCGAGGGCATGGATTCCCCTTGGCCATTTTTTGTCCATATTTTCTCCATTGGCATCCATCACTGATCTGCAACAATGATAAATCAGATAATTCAGTTTGAGAATTACATAATTGATTGATGAAAACATGTAATATACATAGTATAATAATAATACGTACCATGGGAGCTTCTGATCGGGCACGAACTGATACACGAGCTTTTCTCATTGTGGCTTCTGCAGTGGATTGATCCATAGGGTTGGAAGGGTTCACTTTCTGAAGCTTATTGGGACCCCAACCTTGTGATTCTGAGTCTGGACTCTCTTCCCTACCCAACTCTCTTTTACCATTGTTATTTCTCGCACCATCTCTTGCTCCAGCTTCAATGTTATTGTTCTGAGGTGTGCTCGATCGTGTTCTTTCATCAGAAGAAGAATCCGAAACTTGATCATCTACTTCTGCTGTGCCACTGGGACCTATATCAAGGAACTGTCTTGGTACCTTCCCTCCACCAACACCAACGTTTTTATCCTCAACCTTTCCCTGCACAACCTGAATTTCAAAATTATTATTATTATTATCATTAACATCTCATAAATCCAACCCACCGTTCATGTAAATAAAATATAATAACCGTGTAATTCATTTACGTTGTCATAAATTATTTTCCGAGGTCAATTCAAAGAAACTAGCTATGCAGTAATTAATACTTTTGAATTTATAACTACCTCATTATCCGTGCTTTCTGTTCGCTGCTGGTTCTGTTGCATTAACTTGACAAGATGCATCTGCAAGGCGGTGTAGTTACTGCTCACATGGCTGAGCATCTCTTTCAGCTTCTTGTTCTCAGAGTTCATGCGTTGAAGCTCCACCTGCAACTGTGTAAGCTGAATAAACAAGTATACATATATTAATTCACAATTTTAGTAATTAAAACTTATAGATGTGTAAAATTAATTAAAATCACCACAAAATTAAATTAAATATGATGTACCTCAGTGGTTTTGGCTCGTTTATTTTCTGCATCAGATGAAACCCCGTCATCGACGGTAGATTGGTCACTCCCGGTGTTAGCAGTAAGGAGTTGTAAACCAGTCTAGAATAAAAGAAGAGAGAGAAATTAATATAGAATTAGCACAAACTATTGATAATAATAAATTCAATGAAAGGCGGTTAGGGAGGTTACATTAATGTGAAGAGGTGTTTCATCGATTTCCTTCTTGACGATGTTGGGTTTAACGTTGTGGTCGTGAGAGGGTGGAGGTGTAGGTTTGTTTCTATCAGAGAAGAAGTCAACTTCACCGACAACTTTGCGGTTTTCATCGTCTTCCTTGGTGGCGCGGCTGAGGTTGACGGGGAATCCGAGGAGAGGGAACATCTTATTATCGCTGGAAGGCTGTTTGGAAGGGGGAAATGGAAGAGATTGAGAGGAAGAGGTATCAAGGGTGAGTCCCCATCCTTTGTCCATAAAATAAAAATAAGAACAAGAAGACAGACAGAGAGAGAGAGAGAGAGAGAGAGAGAGAGAAGAAGGAAAATGAAATCTGAGAGAGATGATGCAATCAGGAGATGAAGTCTTTCTCCGGTGCGATGGGTGGGGGTATAAAAAGAGTTGGGGGGATTGAAGGAGCGTGGACCAAATGGAAATGAAAATTGGACATTTGTGAAAAATGCATAAATTATTGCGCCAGATGGTGCGTCAGCATGGACAATGTCTAAATGCTCCCACACACAGTTCGCCATTCATAAATCATACTTGGTCCACCTCGCAGTTCACACTTCAGCACTTGGGTCCTTGGGTTACCCACTTAACCGCCCCGGATTCCCTCTCTTTTCTTTTAAATATTTACGTATCTCTTTAAAGTCTTTAGTTTATCTTAAAATATTTATTATTTATTAAAATAATGTGTTAATTATCATGCATAAGTCACACAATTATTCAAGGATTATTGTAAAATTTAATTATAAATTATAATTCTCGATTAATTTCTTTTCATGTAGATATTAAAAATTATATTAAATAATTATTCAGTTAGAACAGTCGAATACCCATTTAATATTAGATAAAGACAAAATAATCATATTTTTAGGTAATTACGAGATTAGATCATCTAATCTCACTTAGAACATATATTACCTAGATGGTAACAGACACGTTCAGATGTAAGATCCAACAAAGTTTGTATAAATAAGAGAAAATCCCATGTAAAAATCAATCTTCATTTATGTATATTTATTATCCTATTTGTTGCTTAAAGATGAGCCCTTATTTAAATATTTGAGTGTTTTTTTATATATCCCTATGCATACTCTACTTGAATCACACAAAAAAAATGAAGACAAAAGTTAAGATCCCCTCATAAAAGGGATAGTCTCTTACCATTATTTAGCAGGAAAAAATTAATTATTTTATCATTCTAACTTATGTAATCAACAATTTTCTTTTTAAATATATTGTATTAGTTTTGTTTCATTCTAAGTGTTATTTAAGGATGTAATACAATAATTATGAAATATATTTAGTATTTTTATTTTTGTTAAAATGGGTCTGGTTAATTATACTGTTTTAAAGACATTTGTTAAGAAATTAGAAAGATAAAGAATTTATTGTGAAAATGATAGACAATATAATTTTATGTATTTTAATAAAAAAAATCTTTTTTTTTCTTAACAAATGAGATAAAGATACTGATTAATATTTACTTATAAAAATTATGATTTATTTTATTGTATCCTTTTATTTATTTTATTAGTTATTTTTTCGATCATTTATTATTTTTTTCTCTTTCTTTAATAATACAATAAATATTATCTTACCACAATAAGAAAATAAGTTAAAAAGTAGTACTCTGTACTCAAGAGGGAAAAAAAAAAAAAACAATGTTGTCATAAAAAGACAATAGTCAGCATAAGGGAGGGTAATACTTGATCCAAATCCATTCCCGAGGCAATAAATAATATAGGACTATCTTTAACTGAGAGGATATAATGAAATAAATGGGTTGGTGTTGGATGAAGGTGGATCAATTAAGCAAACAAATACACGGACACCCGACCCGGTGAGTGATTTTGTTGGATAGTACTACTTTCTCTTTCCTTTTAAAAATTAAGAGGAGAGAGAAAAGTAGACGTGTGGGGGGTTTCGTCTTGGTTTCGTGAAGAAAGGATTTGACTGACTCTTAAATGACGAAGAAAAAGAGCCACCGCCCCCGATTGCTGCGGGAACGTTACACGTGATCAAAATCAAATCATCCCAATTTTTCTCTCTCCTCCCACACACAAACACAAACAAATTCAACACAAAAACACACAATCAAGAAAAAGCCAAGTCAACCAATTTGACGGCCCGGCTCTCTCTCTGTCGTAGGGTGACTGAAGACTGGTTGCCCAAGTAACTTAGTCTTTGCATGGCCCCACCCACCACATTTCAGATCCAAACTCCCCGGGTACCTTGTTGACTCTTTACTTGTGGGACCCCCTCTGCTTCTCCTAGCACTTTCTTACAATCCATTATTCAACATCCCACATTAATATACTCCTATCCTATGTATAATTTTTTCTATTATATTTTTTTTTTTATATTAGAGAACATGAATGCTTTTCAATTTTATTAGTTTAGAAATTAATCATGCTCATATCACACATGATTGTTATTGGTCCAAAAACTTTTATTTATGACTAAAATTAAATATAAATTCTCTCATTAAATATATTATTTTTTTCATATAAATATAGTAGAAGCTTATATCATCGTCGCATCAATCATTTGATTTTTTTTTAAATTGTATTGTAAATAATAGAAATAATTTATATCGTGCAAGTAAATTAGTTGCTTATTTTGTATTGTCAAAGTGACAAAAAATTAATCATTCATTCAATGGCTTAATTTTTGTTGTATCGGTTAGACAACAGGTCGCTGTACTTGCTAACGCTCTAATGGGGAATTAGAATTCGTCCGTCAACCACTCACATGATTAATCAGTTTCCATTTTATGTATTCATTGACCGAAACAAACGGGGAAGTTCATCAGGCAAAAACAATGTTAAATCCCATCGAATAAGATGAATTGGTCTAGCTACAATCAACAAGATTTCTCCAAGTGTCTATAATTTTTTTTCAACAATGTTAAGCTGCAACGGAATCAACTTTAATTTATATATTCTAATTAATTCACCTCTTTAATTCGGTGGAAGTCATAACATTTAGGTTGTAGCATTTTAAAAGTAAAAATATTCATATTAATTCTGTCCCTCAATTTCAAGAAATTGACAAATTCAGAATTTGAATGTGCAACGAAGCACCTAGTGTGTGTGTGTACTTCTAAGCCTATATTTCAAGAAATTGACGCAACAAACAACATTGTGGCGTTTTCCTATTTTTCAATTGTTTATTATAGAAATGTACAAGGATTCTTCCTGGTATACATTTATTAAAGAGCGTCAGTGATTGGAGGACAAACGCTCAAATGGAGTAATTTTTTTCTAAATTACTAAATGAGATAAAATTTAAATTAATACTTAAAAATAAATAAATGGTAGGATATTTTATGATTTTTTTTCTATTGAAGTCCTAAAAAAATTTGCAACTTCTATTTTTTTCTTAATTATAACTTTGAAGTCATAAATATTTTATTTTTTTATGTTTTATTAGAAGTCATAAATTATTTATGAATTCAAAGTCATAAATAATTTTATTTAAATTAATTATTAACGAATTTATATTTTTTTCATTTTTAATTTTATTTAATATTTAATATTTTTATATATTATTGTATTTAATATTTTTTATATTTTTAGATATTATTTTTATTTAATATTTTGGATATTATTGTATATTGTTTTGTTTAATATATTTTTAAGGATTATTATTTATTTTGTAAATTAAAAATAATTCAAAAGATTTAAATTTAAATAAACATATATTAAATAAAAACAATATACAGTAATATTCAAAATATTAAATAAAAATAACATTCAATAATATACAAATATTAAATAAAAATAGTATACAAAAATATAGAAAATATTAAATAAAAAATATAAAAAAATATTAAATATTAAATAAAACTAAAAATATAAAAAAAATTATTAATAATTAATTTAAATAAAATCATTTACGACTTCTAATAAAAACATAAAAAAATTAAAATACTTACAACTTTAAAATCATAATTAAAAAAAATAAAGTCATAAATTTTTTTACAACTTCAAAAATAAAAATAAAAATAAGTTATAAAATAATTTATAACTTTATACTCAAAAGTCGTAAAATACCTTAACCTTAAGACTTACCAATTTTTGAATATTAATTTAAATTTTATTCTCCTTAAATAATTTAGGGAAAAAAGATTGCCCCATTTGATCGTTGTATCGTGATTGGAAGCAAGTTAGGCAATGGACTTGCTAATATGAATCTTACCTGTCTCTTTTTCAAGATATACCAAAAATAAAGCAGATAAAATTTGTAATGCTTAATTGTGGATAAAAATACGACCCCATGCATTTGTATCTAATCTTATAATTAGTAAAAGGGGTTTGGTACAAAGTGAATGAATATTAGTAAAACTAAATATTAGTCATAGAGTCATGTTTTAAAAAATAAAGTTAAACCAATAGCATATATTTTTTTTAATTTACATTAACAATTTGATACACTGGTAATAATATAGATACATTTTTTATCCTAATAAATTTTTCTATAATTTGTTTATTAATATACATTTCTCAGTTATTAATGGCCCGTATGGAGTGATTGTGAATTTTTAGCTTTTGGTTTTTAAACTTTAAATTTGTTAAATTTTAAAGGATTGATGAAATGATTTTAAAATAAATTATAAAATTATTTTAACTCGCTTTTGGAAACAGGAAAAAAAAAGTTTTCTAGTTTTAATTGTAACATCCTAGAAAAATAAATAAATAAATATATATAAAATAAATAAATAAATGCATAACTAATTATTATACTTTTAATTTATATTTAATAATTGTAATAACCTCAATTATATAATTATAATATAAAATTATAAAAATAGAATAGGTAATATTATTAAAAAAATTAAAAATAATTTTCAACAAACATTAATGCAAACTTTAGCATTAGTTCTCAGCCACGTGAGGAATTACAAGCTGAATCCAAATCCTTAGGAAATCTTCCAGGTGGCAAAACCCCCTCAGCTGAGCTCTCAGCTGTTCCACGTAAATGCACGCATTAATGAGAGGAATAATAATAATGATAAATGAGATAAAAAAGCTTAGATATTTTATCATAACCAGCAGTATAAAAATAGCTTGGCAGCTTCCAAAATTTCTGCCCCAAAATCTCTCAGTTTTCTCACTTCACACTTCTCTCTCTCACGTAAAATTACTCCAGCAGCTCTCAAAGCAACTCACCAAAATCATCACAGGTAGGCTAGGCTTCAATCTCAAAAATTAGAAATTAAAATTTACGATTAAATTATGTATTTATTAGGCCATGGTTAATTGTTAATTAGTTAAAGATTGAAGTTTTACCATAAATAGGATATTGTGAATTTTTGGCAAGATGCAGCAACCTAGAATATATATATATATATGAAGGAAACTTACGAAGAGTATCTCGACACACTTATGATAATAGTTTAGATATCTCTATTCATGCATCTTGGTCCGTAGATACTGCAGTAATTATTCTTTAGGGTATTTATACACATACATCTTGACTCATAAGGAATAAATAGAACCCAGCAGCCCTGACCACGTGCATGTAGTTTAACCAGCCTTACATTTAGAAGCACCTCAGTACCTATGCCATACCATGCTTATAAATAAATAAATATATATATATATATGGATTCCAGCAGCATGTAAGCTTTACTTCCACGTAATGCTTCCTCCTTATATATCCATATTTACCTCGGCCCTTCCAAGTAAGCAGCTATAATACTTAAGAATTTATTTAATGTCTTTTATATATAGCTATAGTACTTAAGTAATTATTTAATGTCTTTTATATATATATATATATACTTATAAATACATATATATAGAGATATATAAATATATATATATATAATAAACCTGGTTAAACCGCAAGTAAACCTCATAGGCTATAAGTAATACGAGAATAGTTATTCTGAGTACTATATTTTGCTATAACTAGCTGTGTTTTAAATATATATATATATATATATATATATATATATTATTCTCATTATTTCACTAACCCGGTTTTTGGCTACAATTATTATACCACTAAAAATCGGCATCCCGTAAAGGTTAAATAGATTTATTTTAGTTGGTGAAATTTTACATGAACAAGGTATGAACTGTTAACTACCTTGCTTTTTGTAAGAATAGGAATATTTTCCTTATCTCATGAATTTTGTGGTATGAATGAGAATGATCCGGGTTTCCAGAACGGACCGATGAATTTATGAGATTGACCCGAGTTTTGAAGACCGGATCTATGCTACTACCAGAGATCAGGTGCTAATACATGGAAATTCATGCATGATTAGCGTAAGACGGCCGCAACATTCCTACATAATGTACATATGTAGAGACCATGTGCACATGTGACCATTGCATTTCATTCCATGCATTCATACATTCATTGTACACATTCGCTCAGATATATTGATTTATTTATTAATCTGTTAAATTATTTGATGAATTAGTTTTGTCTTATTTCATAACCTACTAACCTATTTGGTGGTTTAGAATTGCCTACTGAGAAATTTATTTCTCACTGGATTTATTTTTATTTTAGATGGCTTCGATCATAATATTTCTTGATGCACTAGATAGTGCCTGGTATGTGGATGAAGTCAGAAACTGTTATGTAGTAACTATGCATCCTGTACTGCGTGCTCATATTTACTTCGACGCCCATTTTCCAATCTCGGTGTTTAGTGAAGAGTTTGACCCAGTCAATCCGTTCTCTCAGTTTGCTTCGATGTATCCAAACCCGGTTACCGACCCCATCATCGTACTCAGTGATGGAGATAGTACCGAAGACTATGTTTGAATACTGGCTGAAAAACTTTGTACATAAATAAAAATGTTTGAAGTACTATGACATATGGAATGTCAGATATAGGTAGTATGAATATGGCAATGTAAAATAGAATAGACGAGTCATGTAATATGGTGTATGTTTATATCTCGTTCCTTTTGTTAATTTCTTTTGTGTCTACCGAAATTTCATTTTATTTTATTTAGTTTGAAAGACAAAAGAATAAAATAAAAATATAACATAAAATAAATAATTAAGTAGTTAAGAAATTAAATAAATAAAATTTAGGACGTTACATTAATTGTAAGTTTTTAAAACTAATCTTATCTCTTTTGACGTTTTCCTTCACTAGATCTTCACCGTTTTTGAAATGTGGTGAAACAAACTATCTGGCTCGATGTGGGTTGGAAACCCTAGTGAGAAAAAAAAAAAAGCCTACTCAATTTCAATTTCTAAAATGAAGCTCAACTCTAATTTTTTCAAGTGTTTTTCTGGTTTTGTAATCTAAGTTTGTTTTTAATTTTATCTTTGTATCATTATTGTTTGTGTAAAAATTTATTTAATTAATTAAATTTGTTCTTCTAGATAAATTGTACTAAGGTTTAGAAGACTTAGCTTAGAAGCATTAATGAAAATGTGTGTAATTTGTTTGTTCCTAGGTTAAGAGTCAGATTGTATAATCGATTTAGTTAGACCTCGATATTTCAAGAACTATTTTTCGTATCTGATCTAACAATTTATCCTGAGATCCCATATGCACCTCATGAGTGGTAGCACAGGAGTCATGCAACATGGACTGGATAAGATGTCCAAGGCTCGATCATTATCCGAGCAAGTATCCATAAGATGACCGAAGGATCGGTTGACCCACAAATAGTGATGTACATAGCCCCTCAATTTCGAGTGCATGAACGCGAAGAGATTAAATTTTAAAGGTTGGTTGGCCTATGACAGGTGGGATACAAAATAAAATAAAAAATACATTCTTTGTGGAAGATATTATGTTGTCAACAAACTTTTTCAAAAAAGTTATAAAATAAACAATTATAGGTTTAGTTTTTAAAAATTTAAAAACTAAAAATAAAACCTCTCCAAACGAGACACAAGGGAATGAAAGTTCTTTCCTACAAGAGTTTTGCTAGCTAAGTTTAATTATAGCTATTTTTTTTAAGCATGATTAAGTTTAATTTTAACATTTTTTTTTAAAAAAGTCCCCCACAAATTTATACAAAATTTAAAATAATTTTACACTATTTAATAATACCACTTCAAAATATTCACTTATGGAAAATGACTACATTCATGTCATGACATTATAAATGATAATAGAAATCATTTTAAAAATTAAATTTATAAGCATTAAAAATAAAAATAAAAAAATTATTAAAATAAAATTGATTGCTTCTAAAAAATTAAAATAAAAAAATTATATATATTGTTAAACATTAAAAGTCGATTACATCAATTTTACACCTGAAATATTTTTTAAAATTTTTTAAGAGAGATTAAACTCTAACTATTGTCAAATAAAGTGATTAGACATAAGTGGATAATGTGTTAAAATTAAGGTTGAATTTTAGGGTAATACTCGAGTTCGATATTTGGTAAAAATAATTATTGATCAAACTTTATTTTTATTTTGATACAATTTCAAATCAATAAATGTCCTTTTCCCCCTAATGAATCAAAGTTTAATAACAAAATAAACTCCAACTATTATCACAAATGATGCGTTTGATTTGCTAAAACCACATGATAGACAAAACAACATTGGACAAGTAGATGAGTCATAGGATAACTTATTGTACAGTAGATTATTTGGTGATTGATGCACAATACAATTAATTTTATGTTGTATCTTATTTGATGTGCTTATGTACTAGATAAAATAATATAAATTTTATTATAATACTCTTTGTATTTTGCAATGTTTGGTTTGTACTAGGAAAATATATAGAACTATTGAAAATTTTAAATTATTTTATTATTTAACATAAAATTTATTTTCATGAGGATATTTATAATTTATTAATATTTTTATATATTTTAAAACATTATTTTATACTTATTGTTATAAAAAAATTCATTAATTATGTTGATATATTTTTTAATTATATCTTATAAGTATCATATTATAAATTAAAAATAATTTAAAATAAATTAACTAAATACATAATTAAACTAATAATAATTTATCCTATGTTATAACTAAAAATATTTCACAATCATTCAATGTTATTAAAAATCTAAAATCTTATTAAGATGATTTTTGATAATATATAAATTCAAACTTTCTTAATTATTAAATATTGAAGAGTAATCTTTCTTAATTAGGATCATTGTTAGATATTCTTGCTTGAAAAGGAATATATGGTGAAATTTCCAAAATCTGACTTCACTTTTCTCTTAACAAGCAATGACAAAAAATATAAAAAGTATATAAAAAGTTAAAAAAATAACATTATGGCAGGTGATTAATAACGTTACGGGATGAAAATAAAAATCTATTAGTTACTTGAATCTTATTGATGACAGCGACATATATAACGTTTGGAAATCGAGATTTAGAGAAGGAGACACATGAAAAATGAAAAAGTGTTAAATAGTAAAAAATAAAAATAATATTATATTTTTACTTTTATTAGACTATATATGAACAAAAAGTTATACAAGATCTAGTGAATTACAAGTTTTTAGATATTTATTCAATTTATTGTTTTTTTTAGTATACCTAAATCAATTTTTAATTTAAACATTAAAGAAATATTTTTATGCTGTTCAGTCTCTTATTTTATTTTTTTCGATTAAGACGAGGTAACCTACCCAACCGTTTTATTCTCCAAACCATGTAAATGTAAATGGTAATTAGAACGAGGAAATATGAGGGAATTATTAGTTTAATAATATCCGTGCAGAGACTACTTTTTCTTCCTTCCATGCATTGTCAAATTTCAATATCTTGCGACGTTGTTCTTTAACTTTGGTCTCTTTCAAATTGCCTTTAATACTTCTTTTGAAAAAATAGCTCAAGTTTGAGGGGAAAAGGCAATTCTTGATATTACCAAACAAAGAAAAAAGAGCTCACACGATCAGAGCTTCCTTTCTTTACCTTGACTAGGAAGAGTCCTTCTTTGAAACAAAAACTTTCTTATTTAACCCCAAAAAAATAATCACCTTCCAAAGCATTGAACATAACCCATTAAAGGAAATGACAACGTCTGTTGAACGTTGACTAATTAGTAGCTGCAGAAGAATATAAGGAGAAGGGTGAAAGAAAAAGAGTTCTACCATTTGAACACCTAAAAAATTAATATTATATTATTATATAAAATAAACTAAAATTGAAAGGGACAACATTTCGTTGTCCATTTTTAATGTTTAAAAGAGAAAATCCATCCAAGACAACTGTCGTACATAAAAGTGTGGTTGTTTATGTTTTAATCGTCTCTATTTTCTTTCTATCTCATCTAAAGTAGCTAAAATTAAAATAATAGAAATATAAAAGATTGCTATATTAACAAAATCTCTTAACCAGATAACATTATTTAATGAATTATTCTTGCAGCATACTTAATGAGATATATATTTGGTTAAAGAAAAAGAAAATGACAAAAACGAAAAGTTAAAAAAGATATATATAGCAACTCTTACTTTGTCAGCGACTTTTCTGAATCAAATATTAAGTATAACAAAAGGTGTTTTATTTTGTTTCCTTAGTTAACTAGCCAAAACACGTGGCTTGGACCATGACATTCAAACAGTGGACATAATTGTCCATGCATGGCTTTGTATGGATTGATTTTAGAGTACTAGAGAGAAATGTCTTTGTTCAAATTATTTCCAACGCCCAAAGAAAAAGTACACAGGAAACAGATCGATGCGGCTGCTAAGGGAGGAATTAACAGTCCCGTGCAAAATTGTTTTTCAAAAGCATGTGAAAAAGGTACCTCTTTATATATAGTATAAAAATGAAAGCAGAGCTTTAGCACATGGTTATATTATAAAGTAGTTTCTGATTCCGACTACCCTAGAAAAAAAAGTGCACCATAACAAATTTACAACTCCCTTGTGTAGTAGCACTACATTGTGAGGCATACTAAAAGCAGAGAGCACAAGTTCAAACAAGTACTTGTAATAATTTATTGAATTCAAAGCATTCAATTTCAGGGACCTCATCAACCTCACATCTTGATTATTACAATTTAAATTTTTTGCAACAAAGAAAACGGAAAATTGCTATCACCATAATTAGTCAGACATGCATATATGCCCGGTCATTGGTCAGCAAATGCAGGTAATATATAGGTTTATTTTTTTTCGGAGAATTATATTACAGTCTTAGTTTTTTTTTTTAAAAAAAATAGTCAATGACGTACGTGATACACACAATTCCTACTTCACTATATACCTCACCGTCAGGTCAAGCTTAAATCTCTAATTTAAAATTTTGTACAAATTAAGACAGAGAAAAGAAATCAACCTATTTAATCTCTAATTATTTTAACATTTCAGTTGAATTATTGATGGAGAGACATAAAAAATTATATACATAGACATTAGTACAAGTTAAGATGTTAAGGTGAGAAAGATGTTTATTAATAAAAATAAAATAAAAATAGTAGTATTTAAACAGAAAAAAAAGCTACACACTATCATGATGAATTTATTAATTTTTAAAATTAAAATTTGAATATAATTTAAATAATAATTTATAATTAAACATAAAATTTATTTAAATATGAGAGCACTAGTTTCAAGAGTTGGAAGAAAGAAAGAACAAAATCATGCAAGAGGAGAGGGTATGAGATAAAGGTAAGAGTTGACTGGGATAATTAATTGTTTGACGTAGAAATATGGTGTTAGGTTAGGTTGTGACAGCAGGGATTGTAGAAAATATGCAGAGCATTGGCCATTGTGCTAGAGAGAAGAAAGAGCCATGCGGCGAACGGCATAATGACAGCTCTTGTTGCGTAACCTCCTAAGGAACCTATTGATACCTTTCACATTACAATTATTATCATCTCATGTTCAATAAATTCAATTAATTAGTCCAACATTTTAACTGATTATCAATTTAATCTTTTTAAAATAATAAAAAATTTGTGCTATTTGGCATATATACTTCTTAGATGTTGTTACCTACGTTGGACACAAGTTGCATGAGATTGTCCTGTTTCAACGAGGTATATATATAATTAATCAATGATTTGAAATTGTGTATCTATTGAAATATAAACTGTTATGTTTCTTTATTTATTTTTTGTGAACATGATTTTTCTCTATAACAATTGAGATGACTTATTTCACTCAGTATTTAAACACTTAAACCTTTGTTTCGGAATAATGATTGGGGGAAAGACTGTTATTCATGTATAACAATTAGTGTCATGTCATGAAAAGAACCGAAAATAATTGTAATATAGTTTATTGTTATTCATGTAAAGTTCTAAAATTTATTTGTATTTTTTCATTATGATGAGTGGCTATCGTAATATGTAAGACAAATAAATCTGAATTTGAAAAAGGAAAATGTAAGACCAAATTATATGTACATAAACACGCAATCTTTGAACATCGGGTGTAAATTTCAATATAATTATATATACAGATATACTTTTAATAACTTGGTAAATGGATACATTTTTATCAATTTAGTTATTCGATGTGATATTGTTTTGAGTGACAACTATGTATATGTTTTCAGATATTCATGATATATATCTAATGAAAAAATTATTTATATTTTAAATAATATAGTATACATCAAATAAATGTAATAAATCATAAGTTACTTGTTATATGTGCTGTCTTAAATTAGAGCTGCAAGTAACTTGAGTCATCAAGCACTTAAAAACTTAGTTAAGTAACTTACAAGCAAACATATACAGTAAGAACAGTTTTAATTTAAGAACGTGAGAATTGTAAATATTGGTCGTAAAGCCATTTATACTAACGTTTAAGATTAAAAATTAATTAGTAGACATGAAATTTTGACAAGTTTTTTTTAACAATTAAATATTAAGTGTTTGATTTAATTCGTTTTATTTATTATTTAAATATAATATATCAAATTTTAATAAAAATTGTCCTTTTTTTTCTTTCATTGATTCACTTTGCTTGTCTTGATGAGTGTGGATGTCTTGTATTTACGTACCCATTCGTGTTTTGATGAGTAGTAGTTTGTTTGTCACTTTCGTCAGCCGCAAGGAAGAAATGTTGTGTGAATTAATTGTGTAGTTTTGAGTGGCATTGGATGCATGGCGCTGCTACTGCTACAACTAGTATTTCCACCTTCAAACTCAAAGAAAAATATATACTGTCATAATACACTTTGGACCAGTTTCTATACAACATTTATTTTCTTTCTTTTTTTTTATTAAAAAAAAACATAGATTTAGGTTTTGATGGCTTAGGAGAGTTAGAGTAGGACCATCTTATTACTAAAAAAAAACTCAGAAATATTTATAAATTGAGAAAAAACACATATACTAATATTACAAATTTTTATACTGTTATCTAACAATAAATTATTATATACGATAAGTTTGTTAATTTTAATAATAATTAATCTTAAAATTAAACAAAAACTGATTTCTAACTAATTCACAGTATAAAATGACCCCCCCACCCCTCTTGTATAGATTGTATGTATTATCTATTAAAAATAATTATGCTGGAACAAAATAAAATCATCAACAAAAGTTGACGGCAAAATCCATAACTTAGATTTAAAATTACTAAATAAATTGAAATAACTTCATATTAATTAATATACACAATAGATCAACTAATAATATATATCATTAACCTCTTATAAATTACCTATTATCAAAAAAATTATATCGAGAACAAAATTCAAACTTATATTTATGAGATTCTCACCTCCTTTTTGACAAGATCTTTGACTGAAGCTCCTAGAAAGAAACTGTAGTGCGCGGGGGAAGAAAGACAAATGCCGCACACGAGTTCGACGCTGTCGTATACAAAGATTTTTTCGGTTCAAGCCCATTGATACAGGCCCAAGACCAAAGAAGGGGTGTGCCTCACGAACTTATATATATATATATATATATATATATATATATATATATATATATATATAATTTTACAAATCCCTGATTTCTTCCATGTACGGCTGAATCTGATAAATTAATAGGTGTGTTTGGTTGAATTTGAATATATTTTAAAAGTTTTATTAACTTTTTAAAATACAAAATTAATTACTTTTAGAAATTAATATTCAATTACCAAATAAAAGGTATGTCTTTTACAGTTTTACCATTTGGTTAAATGATACTCCAACAAGAGTGTAACTTCATTTTCTTTTTAAATTATAACAACATTTAATTTAAGGGTTAAAAACTTAAACCTATTACAATTATTATGGACTGGACTAGGTGTGCATGTTTACCTCCAACAAGACTAACAAAAATAATTTGTAGTAAGGTCCAAAGGTATATTTAGTTATAGTTAATTTTAAATAATACATGGAACATATCTGTTTCAATTAAGTCACCTTCATCATTTTTTGTTAGATTAAATTTTAAATTACTATAATCGGTTTATGAAATAAGGTTATGCCGTTTATAAAGAGAAGTCATTATATGAAAGAAATCTAGACTAAATATTATTAATCTTTGATTGTAAAATACCATTGACCTTAAGACATGGAGGTTAAAGAATACTAGTATTATAGTATGGATCAATTCTGTACCTTTTTGTAGATAGTCAGATAAGAATCAAAGGTCTTCTGCTTTGTCTAGTCGGATTTTCATTAATGGATTAATTGGTCTTTTAGCGTTTAGTCCCATGTTTTGACCAGATATTTTAGCATTAAGAACAATTTTATTTTTCAGTAGAAATCGAAAATAAATATCGAGATATAATAACTCTCACATCTATCTGATTATTCAATTAAACTAAATTCTCTCGGTCATTAAAAAGCATTTTTGCAGACAAATCAAGACATCATAATTCATACCAATATTATGATTTATGACTTCACGACAAGATAGCAGACTTTACTTTCCCGCTTTCAAACCCATTCCAGATCTGGCTTGCGTGGTATTGGTCACCGGAAGAAGCTTATTCAAAACTTTATTGTTTTAATATTTGCATGAAATTGTCCACATGCTTGCTCGTTTTAAGTGCATTTTATTTGAGAGTTTTATTTATTTATTTTATTAAAGAAAGTCTGAAGACTGAAAGTGAACAGAGAAATATATATCATGGCAGAACTAGAATATAAAGTTCTTGAGGGACGCATGGGGCTTAAATTTATTTCATAAATATAATTGAAACTCTTTTTACAAGTTTAGAAAGTTTGGAGTCCAGCAACATAAAGCAGTGTTTAATTTGAATTTTGTTCAGTTAAAAAAATTGGATTTTTTAATTTAAAATTTATTTTAAAGTTGAAGTTAAAAAAATTAATTTTAAATTTAAAATGATTTGGTAACTTAATAAATTTATAAATTTTAAATTTTAAAAGTGTTTTTTTTTAAATTAAATTTTCTTAAGTAGTTTATTTTTAGATTTTAAGGTTTGAAATAAATAAATAAAAAAGAATTAAAAATTAAGATTCCTAAAATTTAATTTTTAAAATTTTTTAAAATTACCTTTTATTTTTTTAAAATTTTATTTACATCAACTTCTTTAAAAAGAAGAAAACTTACCAAAAAGTCATTGACTTGAATAGAACTGGATTTGTTGTTGTTAAGTAAAAAATCTCGTACTCAAGTCTTATTTATGAAAAAAAAATGTAATTTTGAAAAAAAAATATCACTAAAATATATGATTAGAATATCACTAAAATATTACTAAAATCTCATACTCAAGTCTTATCACCAAAAAGTCATTGACTTGAATAGAACTGGATTTGTCTTTGTTGTGTTGTGAGAGTATCAAACATATGAGATAATTTTGTAAAAAAAATATTCTAAAAAGGTAGGAAGCTTTAATAACAATTTAGGGGTGCCAATTGCAGAACCCCTAAAATATTGAAGCTAGTCTTTAGATAACTTTTGATATATTTTTTTTTTCTTTTGGGTCTATTATCTTATTTTCTAATAAGAGTTATTATTAGTCCCTATAAAATTGTTCTAAGCTACTATCAATCAAGAATAAAGATTAAAATACCTTTTAAGCATTTTCACACCATCATTTCCCATCCTGCTACTTTTTCCTCCTTCTCTTTCTTCATCCCTTTTACCTTTCCTCTTTTTCTTTCTTCTATCATTTATTCATTTTCTTTTTCCCTCTCTTCACTCATCCAGTTCTTTCTTATTGAGTTTTTTTTTTCTCGCATTTTGTAAACATAATAGAATCATGATTCCATTTTTTTCGTGTTTTTGATAACACACAATATTAAGATTCCGTTGTGCTGCAAATTTGCACCTCATGCGCACAACGAATTTGGAATTATGTTGTGTTGCACAAATTTTAACTCAACGAAATCACAATTCCATTTAATAACAAAAGTTATTACAAACAGAATCATGATTATGTTGGCTACAAATTATGCAGCAAATAGTTATTTTTTAAAATAATCATTTTTTTGTTGATTGTGCAAGTTAATGGGTTAGAACACACACACACACACACATGATGAGGTTACAATGCTACATGACGGGAGAAATGTAACATTTAGTATTTATAAAATAATATGTTATAAATATAAAAAAAAAAAAAAAAAATTTATTAGAAAAATAATTAGTTATATTTTAATGAAAGAAATATTGTCTTAAAAATGTTTAGCCTATTGAAATTTATTTTAATAATAATAATGTAATATGTATGTATAATATATAAATAGAATAAGGCCAAATTTTAATACTCTTCCGCAATGTAAAAGAAAAACAAAAATTTTTGGAGTCAAG
>PYAF01003359.1:675314-722397 GCA_007407185.1 Glycine tomentella | reverse complement strand
ATTCTAAACATATTTTATCCTAAATAAAAAATGAATAATGATTTTGTAAAAATTGATTTGTGTAAAGAAATTTAATTTAACCCTAATAATTTAGATGTTAATGCAGGTTTAGCTAAATTGTTCATTCTTTTTAAGTATAATTTTTTCTACTTGATTTCATACAGAAACTAAAGGATTAAACATTTTTTGAGTCCCTAACAATAGTGTCTCTTTAATCCTAAAAGTAAGATTTAAAAAAAATCCTAAAATTAACAATAGTTTAATTCAAAATGCAAAATGCTGAATGCTGTATAATTTAAGCATTAACATGTATTTAAAAACTAAAGTGATACTTGTTTAAGGTTTTAGATGCCAATATTTTGTAATTTTAGGGACACAAATGGTGTTTCAGTCATAAAATAAAAAATGTCTATATTTTATATATAAATTTAATTTAATCGATTTATGTTAAAATGTCCAGATAAAATAAAATTTTAAATAATTTATTAAATGGAAAAGATAATAAATAACTAGCCTAAAAATTGACTTTAAACATTAATTTTGCATGGAAGAAATTATAATGTGTGTACGTATTTAATTTGATTTTTGTTATGTAATTAAATATATATTAGTTAAATTGAAAATTATTTAAATTGAACAATTTTTTTTAGTAAACACATCAACACGCTATAATTATAATGATTATTTTTAAGTTTACAAATCTAAAAATACAATTTTCTCATTGGAAAAACATAATTTAAACAAAAATACTGCTAATAAAATAGAGATTAGTAGAGGTTCAACTCTCATAGTTAGATCACAATTCATTTATAAAATAATAAGTGTCCTAAATAGTGAATTTATAGCCAATTTAAATGGAGCATTTGATACACATTAGGATGCTATTTTTATAGAATAAATACAACATTAAGTATAACAATAAATAAATGTATTGTGTTGATGTTCTAAAATGTCCATTCGTACAATGAACGATACATAATACATATGTCTGACTTGTCTTCCACCTTTCAAACTCAACTTATAATTAAATAAGAAATAACTATAAGATGTGAAACAATAAAGAATTAATTTTGTCTATGGTGGAATGAATTTTAATTATGTATGCATATGAAATCAGCAGACCTTAATTAGTACAGTAAAATAAAGGATATAAAAGAAAAAAGAGAGAATTAAATTATAACACCAATGGTTTAACGACATGATTTGCATCCCAAAAGCCAAGAAACACTTCACTACTTCAGCACCAACATGCTACGCTCCATTCCATATGTCTCTAGCTTCATCCTCTGCGCATTTTGAAATAATGAGAATTAAACATCGAACTGCAAAACCAAAAAATAAAGTGCATAACTTCCTTTACATTAAAAAGCAAGTATTAAACAAATCATTAAATATTTTATACTTTTTTTTGTGTGATTTTCATATTGTATCTAGTGCATGCCGTCCAATGCTAATCAAGCAATTATCAAGAAATATACCGCAAACAACTAATTCAAGTTGACAGTTACAATTAAAGAACATAGATGAAAGCTTTAGAACAAAATTATCACATGAAATACTTTTTTGAAATTTAGGAAGCAAATACACATAAGCGACAACATTAAGGAATGACAGATGAGAGCTTACACAAAGAAATTCCAATCAAAACTGTGAAATATAGAAAGGAAAGCAAAATGAGTGGCCATGTACGTTCATGAATATCAATTTCAATTTTAGGATTGAAAGCCCAAAAAAAATGTTAGGGACAAGATAAAGGATACATAAATTCCAAATTAAGGATGCGAAAAATTTTCACCGAAAAGATCATACTTACCTAATAAGATCACAATCGTGTAGATCATAATATATACTTCAGATTAAAACTGTAAACTAAGTACCTACAATTTATATAGTTAAACATTTTTTTAGGAAACAATAATCAAACTACCTTTAAATAATACATTCATAATATAAGCACATTTAAGGAATATTTTCCTAATAGGAAATCAAATAGTTTATAAATTTTATTTGTGTAAAGCGTTAATCAATTGGGTATAAAACTGTTTTATGCAATTCTATAGAATTAAATAATTGAAAAAAAAAGGAAACAAAATTTTATGGTCATTTATATGATATCTTACAAATTCGACTCTTATAATAGTTTAATTTTGACCGGTAATATAAAACCAAAAGAAGCAAAGTTTTGATTGTTAATGACTTAATGTAACAAAACATAATTATTATAATAATATTGTAATGGGAATAAAATGTACGGGCCACAAATGAGAATAGAACCTTAATATTTAATAACAACTTCCTATAGCACTTGAAAATAGCTTGATTGTAAGTCAAATAACATAAAAATAAGAAAAAAAATATGAAAAATCAAAGAAAAAATTTCAACATATAAATGAATAGAGTAACAAAAATAACACTTCACATGTTTGGATGAAAGACGTGCAACATTAAAGCAACTTCAAACAATTAAAGAAAACACAAAAGAAACCGATTTGGGAGAGAATTTAAAATAGCAAAATAATCTGATTTGGAAAAAATGATTCGACAAAAAAAGTAAATATATAATATGTATATATCAATTTTGAAATTAAAAAAGAAAAGAAATCAAGTTCAGAAAATCATAATATTTGCGAGAAGATTCTTACCAAAATAGATGTAGGGAGGGAAAATTGTATCTGTTATGGTAGATGGAGCTTAAATATATCAAATGTATCCTTTCAAATTCTCTCAACAATTGAAAGGTCCATTACTCTTCAGTCAACAAATTAACTATTGGTTTAAAATACTTTTAAAACTATTGAAACACATTAAAAGTTTTCTTTTACAAAAGATAATATAAATTTGAGATTGCTTTAAATTTATTTCAAAAATCAATTTTGCATTAATGAGAAATTGGAATATTGTATTAATTTAAATTTAAAAAAAATCGTTAAGACCAAAATTAGGGTTTATTTATTGATTAATTTACTGTTTTGTCCTTAAAATAGATAGAAAAATGAAAATGATAAAGCTACTCCAGACCTATTTATTTTTTTATATATATAAATATTATTTTCTGTGCAAATATTTTTAAGTTCCGAGGTAGGATAAATCATATCATAAAATTACTGTAATTGTTAAGATTAGCGCTTTCAAACTTACCGGAAAAAAAGAAAAACGCTTTCAAAATTATTTCTATTCTTGAGAGAATATTAAGGGCGTATTTATTGTTATATTAGAAGCCCAAGGATTAATATTATACTGCTAATTAATAAATTGGCGAATTAAACACATGCTACGTCAAAATAAAATTATTTAGATGCACTTACAATGTAAGTTTGTTAATTGGTAACATGTTCCCAGAACTATAGATACGTCATCTTTTTTGGAATTAATTTAAGTAGGATGTAGATTAAAGCTAAGTTGTAAATAGATTAGAGTTAGAATGTAAATAAATTACAATCTCTTTTTTCTAACCCATTCTTATCATATTATATCACTTGTATATATATTTCTCTTTTTCTCTCTCTACTTAATAACAATTAGAGTATATATATATATATATATATATATATATATATATATATATCACAAAAATATAATATAATAAAAAGAGAGATAAGAAATAATAAATGTCAAATGGATGTCAGAAAAAATTGAATGTCCAAATATCACAGCCAAAGCCATAGAGTACAAAAGGAAGATGCACTCTTCTGGGCATGCAAACATTCACTTTCTGCCATATATATATGACAGCGAAAATGCGGTGCATGGAATTCCTTTTCTGAACACATAACTTTCGGTACATGCACGCCTTCCGATCGAGATGCCAAATTGGGGCTTCATGTCACAAAACCTTAAGAAAAAAGTGATGAAAATGTTGAACCAATTTAATTAATTAATTTAACAAGCTTTGTCAACAACACAATTCAGTGGCCCTGCATTGAGAGTTAATAAGGGCACCATGGATGCCTGGGCCGTGATAAAAGTTTGAGCAGCTGAATATCCAGATGGTACAAAATAAGCAAAATTTATAAATTCATCCCGAAAACTCCTCCATTTCCAATAATTCCACTTTTCACTACTTTCCCTCTTGGTAACCTGTCATCAACGAATGAACACCCTTTATTTAATTTCAATGTGCTTTTAGTTTATCTCTGGATCCGATGATAATCTATAGGGGCAACTGGCAAGGTGCATGAAGCTTCCGGTTGAAGAGAAGGCGGTGGTGCAGTCTAACAACAACTTGCAGAGGGAGCAAGTGTCACTATGAAATAATCTTTTTTTAAAGAAAAAGGATATGGGAAAGAGAATGAGAAAAAATTATTTTAGAGTGTAAAAACTGAAATAATATTTTTTAAAGAGAAAGGATATTGGAAAGAGAAAGAGTAAAATATATACATGTTTATTATATTAAATATTATATATTAATTAAAATGTTATATTAAATTTAACTTTTAATTTATTAAGTTTTCAATTTTGTAAAAAAAACTTCTATTTTATTAAATTTTATATTTTGGTAATTATTATGATACAATCAAATATCTATATACATTAAAACCCAATTTTGTAATTATATACTTAAAATCAATAAGAATACACAAGACCACATAAGACATGTAAAAATAACTAAAACCCATTTTAGTAATTACATATTCAAAATCAATTTTGATTCAAAATTTTCAAATAAAATTCTCTTAAAAATTTAATTTTCTGATATCTTTATTAAAAAAATTATGTTAATTACCTTATAATCAATTTTGTCACTGAGCATAAGTCAAACACGCACTCAGCTGATTACGTCCATAGGCAGTTCTGTTTCTAATATTTCAAATTGATATGTTTGCCCATTGTCAAGAACGGTAAACCTTTGCATTGTAAATGCAATTAAGACGACGTGTAGGGAATACTTGTGTTTAAGGGTTGGGGTACTCTTTCACTCCTTTAATAAATTTGTCATTACGACAAAATTGAATAACAGGCTAACAGCACAACTTATAAATATATAAAATTAATTAATTTAATTTATTCAACCACAATGAAAAATCATAGTTAAATACAGGATGTACTGAAATTATCATACAGCGGCAAAGATCATATGTATCATCCTATAATGATCACTTGCGCTCGCTTATTATTTAGTGACATACAACAAATTGATTATATATTTTTTGGACCAATATATCTTTAAATTGAATAAACATATACCAAATAACCAAAACTAATTAATTAATTAATTATTGGCATTCGTTTGGAATTGATGTCCCCTGTGATTCCTTCACGCATAGCTGCACAAACCAAAAACGCACGCATCCCCTTTGCTGCACTTGTTGCCACATTTTCCACAATGGTGCTTGTCAAACATAGGGTTCACACACTTACCTTTGCAACACACTTGTGAGTACTTGCACCTCTTTCCACACATGCCACAGTTGTTTCTGTCATTTGACACATTCACACATTTTCTCTTGCAGCAATCAGGCCCTTCGCTGCCCTTAGCACGGCAAACTCTAGGATACTTATCACAAGTCATGGCTCCACCACCACGCACATTTTTATGGCCACGGAGGCCTTTGGAGCCTCGGAGAGAGGCTAATACTTCACTTTCAGAAGATGGGGTTGCTGTGTTTTTGGTAGAATTTTGGTTTTTAACATAAGTGAGGAATGATGATTCTTTCTTGTGTGGTGTTTCGGAATCAGCAATGACCAAAGCCATTAGCATAGTCACAAGGAAGAGTACTGTCTGAAGGGACTTCATTTCTAAGTTGAATGAATGGTTTTGTTTGAGTGAAATGAAGGGTGCTTGGATATGGATATATATATAGAAGGAATGGAGGTTAATTGCTGAAGGAAATTCAACGAGCTTAAGGTAATAGTATAAACTGGAAAACTTCAAACAGTGTGCTAGTGGAGCGGTCAACAGCTAGCTAACTTATGTGTGGTAAAGTAACGAAATTAGATAGGATTTTATTACAAGTATAGACTAAGTTTTAAATATATACGCGGAAAAAGAAATGTGAAATGTCTAGTAAAATGCGATTCGGAATCGAATTTTGTGTTGTTATGCAGATCGTGATTCATACTTATATTCTATGATAATGAATAAGTTACGACGGGCCGGCTTTGATGGCGCTGCATATCAAAGATCGTTGATGTGTTGTGTTTCTCGGATAACTTTCCAAATTGTGTTTGAATTTCACATTTCCTGGTGACTTTAAAATAAATTATCTCTCTTGTAAAAAATGATTTTTGTTAAAAAATTGTTAACCAAATAACATAACGCTACCCTTTCTACTTCTCAAAAGGATCTATATTTTTTATTCAAAATTAAAGGAAAATTCACTTGTTTGCATCAAATTTAATAAAAAAAAAATATCAAAAGAAAAACTGATGAAATGCATCGAACTTCTGCAAATTATTATCTTATTCATCATTATTCAAATATTATTTTAATTAATTATATTTTAACTTTTTTTTTAATTCCCGGTATCCAACCTGATATAGCAGGTGAAAAATAGTGCCTAACCAGTGGAACAGTTTTCAGCTACTTCACGGTAGACAGCACCTTAATTGCTTGTACAAAAGTATTAAGGAAACGCGATTTTCCTGAAATAAACCAGAAAATACGTTACAGAGGCACTGCTTTGCTCTTTCCTTCCTTCTGACTTTCTAGTTTAAGAAATAAAAATAACAGAGCTAGTCAACAATCAGCCCGAGTCTAAGATACTTTAGGGTAATACACAATACTCAAAATTTAGGGGTTAAAGAATTTATTGGTCCGCTTTAAAATTAAATTTTGTTGATGTCAACTAAGTCGACAAAATTAAGTTTAAAAATCATCTTTTAATTTTTTAATATTTGAGGGTATCCCACACTTGTACGACAGCGATTAATTCTTTTGAATTATATATATATATATATATATATATATATATATATTATTAAAGTGAACTTTACCTTTTTAAACAGAGAGTTTTTTTACATTATTCAAAACAAAGTGTTTCTTTTACATATATGATGAAAAATAAAACGTAGTCAAATCTTGACAACGTCTTATGTCCCCCCTTTGCATGAAAAAAAATATCGACACTAACTTTTTAAAGCAGGTCTATATATTTGAAATTTATGTTTCATTATTATTGTAGCTATATATATAATCTACTAGGAATTTCTACTTTGTAGTTTGCACATATGTTGTTTTGACATCTTCTAAGTCTTCGGATTCTCTCACAAATTATAAAGTGTGGTAATCTAATTTAATGTGCTTCAGGCGCTCATGGTATACCGCGAGTTTGCAGCGATGTGTAGGTTGTTTGATTGTCACAGAAAACCTTGTTGGCTTAATTAGGATGTGGTACATATATCTCAACCAAGAAAGCTCACAAGTGGTTGTAGCCAGACATATATTGAATTAGTGGCTAGATATTAAATATAGAGAAAATAGGGCTATGACATGATATATAATGTAAAACGGATCCAAGATTCAATGACTGGGGAGGGCCAAAATCAAATAATTATATAAACATTCAAATTTCTATAGATAATTATATATTTTTAAAATGATTTAATTAAAAACATATAATAAAGAATATATTTACATAAAAAATGTTAAACATATTTTTAAGGACCTTAAATTACAAATGATAAAATTAATTTCATATGTCACCAAGAACTTTAATAAATTTATAATAAATACTGGTATTTATGATTTTTTTTAAATTTATATTTATGTTACTATATATTTCTTACGAAATTTTTTATTAATCATATTTAAAAAATACACTAAATTTGAATAAATTATGTTAGTCACTAAATTATATTTTTGCTCTTAAAAAGTTGGAAAATTGAAGAAAAAAATATATTTGTTGTTACAAAGGCTACAACTTTGAAAGCTAATTATGATAAACCTTTAGTGTAACTTGATATATATATATATGTAATTTATTTTCTTAAGATTTACACAACACATGCATGACTATGGATCTGTGCACTAAGATTGAAAATACAGTGGAACTTCACAATAATAAGAATTAAGAATAATGATGAGACAAGAAAAATAAAATAAAAATGATAGGAAATTAATGATAAAAAGATAGAATGTTTATGGATATGTATCAAAATTTAAACCATCAATCTTATGGTGTTTGTAAAATTTGACTCATTGACAGATGTTAATAAAATAATTTTGATTACAAACTACACTTATCTATAAATTTTAAAATAATAGTAATAATAACATATTATAAAAGAAAAATTATTTGAAAGAAAAATAAATAATACTCAAATATTTTATTTAGAAAAAATACAATTATCTCTATAATAAATATTACACAAAGAATAGAATATTTTATTAAAATAAAAATGATAGGTAATACTTAAATGATATTATTTACAAACTTAAATGATATTAACATTAACTAATATAAAAAAAAAAACCCAATTGAAAAAAGTTAGGTGACAAAGGCCCGGAGTGGCGTCTTAGCCTCGGGTGTCATTCAATTACAAACTATTCCCTCTATACTCACATATAAAGTAAAAAAGTTATTTGTATCTTAAAAACTTAAATATAAAGTCTAACTAATTTCATTCTTATTTAATGATATCATTCTTATAACATTTTTTATGTTATTATAATTCTATTTTTAAGAACTCTATTTTATATATGATATCAAGTTCCAATTAAATATATTTTAAGAATAACTTTATTTATTTTTACTTAAAATTATTAAAATTAATTTTTAACAATATAAAACTGCTTTATATTCTGAGTCGCTTGATATTCATTAAACTCTTATATATATATATATATATATATATATATATATATATATATATATATATATATTATGTAACTGAGTTTTTTTGTTTGAATATTTGATCATATTTTTATAGTTTTGTCCCTCGGTGGACCTTTAACCCTTGTTTGTTTGTAATAAAAATGAGTTAAATGAACCATAAAAGAAAATGAAAATCATATTTTACACTTTACATTAATTCAAAACTTTTATTTCAATCCACCAAACACTCAGTATATTAATCAGGATTCCTCCTTGATGCTAAGAAGAAACTTGTCTATATATAAAGGAAACACTATTATTTATTTCATATAAACAACCAATTACAAGCTGTTCTTAAATAACAATCCGGTAATGAAGGAAATATAGTACAGAACTACAAACCAAGTCATCCATCAATGCAAAGAATAAATTTTAATATAACTAGCGGAACTCATCAAGTGTCAATGGTTGCTACTCCAGCCCTGAATCAATTGATCCATAGAATAATGCTCGACCGCTTGCAAATTCTATGCATAGCTGCACATCCCAAAAACACAAGATCCTTTGACGTTGCACTTGTTGCCACATTTGCCGCAATGCTTCTCGTTAGTCTTAGGGTTCACGCACTTGCCTTCGCAGCATATCTTTCCGAAGCTGCATTTCTTTCCACACCTCCCACAGTTAAATCTGTCTGTGGAAAAGTTTACGCATTTGTTGCTGCAGCAATTAGGGCCTGCGTTGCCTTTAACAAGGCAAATTTTTGGGTTTTTGTCACATGTCAACGCCACCCTTTTCTGGGAAAGGAACCGGCTTGTTCCTCTTAGAGACTTTGGTTCTTCAGTTTGGGAAGATGTTGCTGATAGAGTAATGGCCAAAGCCATAATTAACAAGGCCACAAGGAAGAGGGTCTTCAAGGACTTCATTATCTTTTAATTTTGTGTTTTTGTCTCTCTGTTATAGCAGGAGATAGAAGAAGTTGAACGAAGTAATTAATTAAAGGGGTGTGGATGTTTTGATTGAGAAGAATGCTCCAAGTATTTATAGAAGAGGAGGAGGTTCATGATATAGATTACGTGCATGAGCTACTAAAGTAGGTGTTTTTTGTTAGTTTTAATTAGTGGAGTGATCTAAATCAACGGCCGGATTAAACTTGGCAAGAATTTCTTCAGTTGAAAATGGAGGAAGTGTCAAAGAACAACTGTGCTAATTAAACGATAGCTAAAACTAGTTTAGTTGTATTAAGTTGATGATCTACTGAAGCCAGGTCGGATGTAAAGTCTTAAGAAAATGCAGTCTACGGAAACCAGAAAACCGTTACAGAACCACTATAGCTGTGCAGACATTTCAATCGCCTAGTTTGACCTTTGTTTTATTTATGTAGAAAGTCCATGGATAGGATTTGACTTCATATTTATCCAAGCCATCGTAAGTAACAAGTTAATTTGGATAACATAGTATTCTTATTTATACAAATTTAAGAAGTTAATTAGTTTACATACTACATTTGAACTTTTTTTTATATTGCATAACTCACGTTATTTTCATGGGAGGCTGGTAGCGTTTGTATAATATAACGTTCACTTGTTCATAAAGGATATAGCACGTCACGTGCAACTAATATTTAATGATTCCACTTAACATGTTGTTTATCAGTTAATTTCTTCTTCTGTTTCCTGAGGAAAACTAAATTTGCTATCGTTGTTTACTTTTCCATATTGTCATATTTCCCAAAATACATGTTATAAAATTGGAAGTCACTGAAAATTGATAATGTTCTTTTAATTTTTGTTGCTAGGTAGGGTTTGAAAGATTTAGTTCTCATAGTAATTATAGAATTCTTAAAGGACATTCTTTAGATTATTACCACTTGTAATCATGTTTATGTGTGTCTATTTACACTCTTAAAAATGTTTTAAGATAACGTATTTTACATGTATCTCACACGTGTTAAATATGGCTCTGATACAATTAAAGAATAATGTCTGATACTGTGATCAAAATTTAGGCTTTTACTCTAACATGTGTAGAATATGGCTCTGATACATGTAAAATACATTACCTTAAAACATTTGTCTATTGCCTACATTTCAAAGCTTATGTTTCTCTGAAGTTTTCTATAAGATTAGAAGTTTTTCATTCTGACACCTCGTAGCTCCTATATATAAAATTTCGAGATTTTTATTTTAAATAAGCCAAAAGATTTATTTTAAAACTAATAGCACAAGAAATGCTGAGAGATAGAGACCGAAACCCAACCCACTTCAGAGAACAAGGTTCTTATGATCACAAAAGTACAAAAGCCAATCCCATAGCCCAAGTTGCCTAACAAGCTAACAATATGAAATTGCCGCGAAAGCCGAAACACCATAGCACAACTGTGACAATATGCTATTTTGAAAGTGTGAAAACTCGAATCCCATTCCAAATCCAAAATGGTAAAGTTGTTGTGACATAACTTGGATGCTGTGATGACCACTATCCAACAATGTTGAGATGCACCTTTTGGTTTAAAAGAACAGAAACAGGGGAAAGCAGAGGTTTGTTTTGTATAACTCAGCTTAAACGTGATCACATGTCTGACAGCTACAAATCCCATCTCTGATGCAATTTATCATCTACATTGAATAATAAATGTTCCAAATTATCTCTTTTTTATTTTTTTACTCTTTCATTTTCTTCCTCTTTTTTTATTCTTTTTTTCTTTTATGTTTTTTTTTTTTAAATTTTCTCCTATTTATTATTGGATTCATTTATCATGACTCTAATTAATTTGGATTAAAAGTGTTGTTGATGTTGATGATGTTAATTGAATAATAAATGTCAGTGAGGGATTATATCATACATATCACCCAAGGATTACAATTACTTCCCAATGAACGTACTATACTAGGTATCATGCGTTAATATCCCAATGTGAGGGATCATGCATGTACTATATCCCATTATGTATACAATATATTAAAGAATATGTGTGTTGATAGTTAATATGAGAGTTTTTGAATTTCGTAGGTGATTTTAAGTTCGAGTCTAATTTATTATATAATTAACTAGATTGATTTAATTTATTATAAGTATATTTTAATTACAAATAAATACTATATATTAATAGATTAGATTTTCTAAACTATTATTAATCATAAATGCTATAATAAATTTATTAAATTTAATAATAATTAACTTAAAAGTTGTAATAAAAATGAATTTTGTTTTTTCTAGTCTAATAGTAATACTTTTATTTTTGGACAGTTAGTGTTAGTCTAATTTTTTTTATCAGTAAATATTATTTATTAGTTTTTGTTAATAAAATGAATTAAATTCTCCATCTTTTCTTTTTAACTGATATTTTTGCGTTAGTCTAAAGTTTAACAATTGGGTATTAGGCTCTGTTTGGTTCTACCTATATTAATAAGGTACTACAAACAAAAACATAGTACGTGATCTGATTAAGATGATATTGAGGAGAATAAAGTTACATGTTATGAATCCATAGCTTACAATTTTCATCTTTTCCGTTGCAGTAAAATTGATTTTTAGGACCAACAAAATCGATTGTCTCTGGGAAAAAAATCATTTTTTAGATAAAAAAATCATTTTTCTTCGATACAAACAATATAGTTTCTTACCTATTTTTGTTAAACCAAACAACATAATACATTATTTTAATTATACTCTATTTTTTTTCCTTTTCAAATTATCTCTCTTTTGAGCATGGATGGATCCAAAAAATTTGTTTAGTGGAGGGAAAAAATAATATTTTTTTTTATCAGAGGCAATAAAACAATATATTATATCTTTATAGAAGAAAAATATTATATATTTTTACAAAATATATAATTTTATGATAAAAATCCAGATTACTTATATAAACTTTTACAAATTACAATCGAGTCAAGGTGTATATTTTTCACAAACTTTATGTACGTTTAATATTATAGGATCAAAACATTAAAAATTAAAAAATAAAACGGTAAAATTAGCATTAATTTATTGTTATTTTTATCTTTTAGTAATAACTTTTTACATTAATTTAATTTTTTTCTATAGGAATAAGGATAAATCAATTTTTTTTAGAAAAATGTTTAGTAAACAGGCATTGTGCTATGATACACCTAGGCAGAAAAAAGAAAAAGAGAGAAAATATAAATTTGATAAAATTTATAATGTGAATAGAAAAAAAATAAAAAAAAATATTTATATATCATTATTTTTTTTTACGGGAAAAAATATGGTGGGACAATTGGCCCATAATCTCTACTCTCTAACCTACATCGTCCCTGCTTCAGAGTCAGAAGCGAGTAGTGGGGCCCATGGCAACGATTCCCAATATGGTTTATATACGCGGAAGATCGGTGGTGAGTGAGGCAAATGGCAGCATCGTCACCATCGCCGCCGCTGAAGGCGGTGCTGGACCGCGTCCAAGCAGCCGCCGAACGCTCCGGCCGGAATGTGCAAGAGATTCGTGTAGTGGCTGCGAGCAAGACGAAGCCAGTTTCTGCTCTCCGTGAGGTATACGACGCCGGCCTTAGATGCTTCGGCGAGAACTACGTTCAAGAACTCCTTCAAAAAGCAGCACAGGTTAGTTAGTTCAAACTTTAAACTCGTTATTCATCTCTTGCTTTTTGGATTCACTCATCAATGCTTCCATTTCCTTTCCCAATTGCAGCTTCCCGACGATATCCAGTGGCATCTCATCGGCAATTTGCAGAGCAACAAAGTCAAGCCTCTTATCGGTATCTATTGTTTACTTATTCTCTCAATTTCGTTCAATTAAAGAGTTTAAAAATACTTCTTTCATTTAGAAACACGAGCACACTTTTTCTAATTGGTGATTTTTGAGAATTTTGTTTTGTGAAGATGTGTTCATATTTATAACATTATTAATTTGGGTTCACTGTTCAGGCGAGGTGAGGATTCTTATACGTTTTGTTTGATGTTTCACAGCTGCTGTTCCCAATCTTGCTTGTGTGGAAACTGTGGATGATAAGAAGGTAATTTTATTCTTTTGTTTCTTCGTAATTTGTTTTGATTGAGAAGGTATATATATTTTTCATGTGTATGAGTACATATAAGGATGTAAACTATACGTAAATTTTAAATCTTTTAAGAGGGGAGAGGGAATGGAAAATCAGAGAACTTCGAAATAGTTGTAATATGATGATGAGTTTCAGTTCAGACAAGATTTTCGGATTTCACTTGCAAGTTAAATTGTTTAACGTGTGTGATATTGAAAGCAGTCTTTAGAATAGGATGCTCTAAATGGTAACTTTGCAAATGAGCCTTACATTCTAGAAGTAATTTCAGGCGCTGCCATTTGGTCAATGAGTTTTTTGGGTTTTGTGCAAGTAAAAATTATATTACATGTATTCTTAACCCTTAAGTTCAATTTTTTTCACATCAGCATTTCATGTTTGGATATCAATTTCTGTAGAATTCTGTTCTATGAAGTAAAATTTGATGTTTTTTTTTTTTTTGTTTTTTTACTTTTTTTCTGTTTTTGGCTGGCAGATAGCAAATCTTCTTGATCGTGCTGTAGCAAATGTTGGCAGGAGACCGTTAAAGGTTTTTGTTCAAGTGAATACAAGCGGAGAAACATGTATGTTGCACTTGACTGATTTGCCAACCAAGCACTAATCACTATCTGCAGTATCTTTTTATAAAGTTGACTTGGTTGTGTTAGATTATCAACCCATTTTTTTTACTAGGGTTCTATATAATAGATTAATGTGAAAATAGCTCCAAAATGACAAGAAAATATAGTTCCCAATTCTTTTATTGCAAATAGAAAATCATTGATTACAAGTTTTAACATCTTAGATTTATACCTAAATATTTAACCTATATATATTAGAATGATTGCTTGACTTCTGGTTTACAATCTGATCCTTAGATCATTGCCTTTTGTTTGTCTCATTATAAGACACAGTTGTTGTCAATGTTTATTATTGATCTAAGAGTGACATTTGACTGCTATTTTCTTGCAGCCAAATTTGGTGTTGAACCAGCTCTGTGTGTGGATCTTGTAAAACATATTACAAACTGCCCAAACCTTGAGTTCTCTGGCCTAATGACAATTGGCATGCTTGATTATTCATCCACCCCAGAAAATTTTAAGGTATATATGGCCTAAACATTTTAGACATGATTTATTGATCTTTTCAGGACTTACCATTTAGTCTTCTAGATAATTCTCCAAACTAAACATTCTTTTGTACTCTCCAGACACTATCCAATTGCAGAAGTGAAGTTTGTAAAGCTCTTGGAATATCAGAAACGCAGTGTGAGCTGTCCATGGGCATGACTGGAGACTTTGAACAAGCTGTAAGGAATCAATTTTTTCCCCTTGGAAAATACATGGCTTAAATTAAGGGATATGTATTGTGATTTGTCATAATATTTTTTAACCAGCTAATACTTATTTTGCAGATTGAGATGGGAAGTACAAATGTTAGGATTGGAACTGCCATATTTGGAGCCAGAGAATATCCACCGAAAGAAGAGTAGCTATCCCCATTTTGCAGTCTTGTTTGCGTTGGTCTATTGGTGCTTGGATTCACATATCAAAGTCAGACAAGCATGAGCAAATTATTTAAGCTGGAAATAAGTACATTCATGAGCATGAATGATGGCGGTAGTCAATAAGCTCTGGGAAAGCTGTGTATTTGGAATAATCTGAGACTGAGTGTTGTATACATTTTCTGTCAAACATAAAAAACAACTTATTTTACTGAAGCTGAACCAAGATATTTTGAAAGAGTAATATACAGCACAAAAAACAAAAAATTCTATAAAAGATAATGAATCCGACTTACATGTTTTCTATTGTTGAATTTGAGTTCGTGCTCATCACGTTTGTACTAATATCCTGTGGGTATTTCGTAGGATTTGAGAAATGTTAAGAAAATGTTTTCTAAGGCACTCTTCTGAATATACTTTAGGTTGAAATTTATTAAAATTATAAAATTTGGTTGATCACAAGTCTTAATAAATTTTTTTTCTTGATTTTGTAGTTAGGAAATAATGCATATATTCTTAACACTCTTATCATTTTATATTTCACATAGCATGTGCTTATTTATCACTTTGGTTCTATAACAATAATCATTGTTGTCATTTTATGTTGCACACATGATGTCGTATGTCCGTTGTCTCAGGGTAATAAGTTTTTTTTCAATCTAACTTACTTTTATACCAACGAGCAACGTTACACTTGTAAAGAAAAGCATTAGAGTCCTTTGGGCTTGGATTCAGAATTTTTGGGGGGTACATAAATCACAAATTTTAATATAAATGAATTTTCATTTTACAAGAGTTATAAGATCAGAATTGATTTAATTTTGAAATGATAACTTTCCCAAGCAGCAGCACTATTAGGGGTTAGAGCAATGGGCATGAGCAGTGTGTATAAAGTATAAACCCTTTTGGTTGTCTACACAAAAGGTTTTTAACACCGGCAAACACAAAAGGTAAGAATTATATTCATATTTCACAAGAACATGTTTAATTTTCACTATTGATGTAAAAATCTTATTGATAAATAGTCTGTAAATACTTTTGTAAGTACTGAGTGAATCTTAGCACTTGGCAGCATAAGGAATGGATCATGTTTTCATACAAACCAAAGCCGAATTTGCTGCTGAGTCAAGTGGCCTAAAACGTTGCGTGGTCTCACTACCACACCCACCACCAATTCATTCAATGCCATTATCAACCACCATTCATCACAAGGTGCCCACCGTCAAGTTCTTGCCACCTATGCCTCTATGCTCAAAACCCATGTCCCTTCTGACGCCTACACTTTCCCCAGTCTTCTCAAAGCATGCTCTTCTCTCAACCTCTTTTCCCTCCATCAACGCATCCTCGTTAGTGGTTGTCCCTTCATGCCTACATTGCCTCTTCTTTGATCAATTTCTATGCCAAATTTGGGTTCTCCGATGTTGCTCGCAAAGTGTTTGACTTTATGCCTGAGAGGAATGTTGTACCTTGGACTACCATTATTGGGTGCTACTCGCGCACCGGTCATGTTCCCGAAGCCTTTTCTTTGTGTGATGAAATGCGTCGCCAGGGAATTCAACCCATTAGCGTTACCATGTTGAGCTTGCTGGTTGGGGTTTCTGAGCTTGCTCACGTGCTGTGTTTGCATGGTTGTGCAATTTTGTATGGTTTTATGTCTGACATAAACTTGTCAAATTCCATGCTGAATGTGTATGGGAAGTGTCGGAACAATGAGTATTCTAGGAAATTGTTTGATTACATGGATCAAAGGGATCTGGTTTCATGGAATTCGTTTGTTTCGGCCTATGCCCAGATTGGGATATATGTGAAGTTTTGTTGCTTCTCAAGACAATTAGGATACAAGGTTTTGAGCCTGACCCACAGATTTTTGGGTCTGTCTTGTCTGTGGCTGCATCAAGGGGTGAGTTGAAATTGGGAAGGTGCTTGCATGGGCAGATTTTAAGAACATATTTTGACCTGGATGCACATGTTGAATTAAAAGGTGGGATCATTGACATTGCATTTAGAATGTTTGAAAGGAGTTTAGACAAGGATGTGGTTTTGTGGACTAGCTGTTTTCCGTCAGATGTTAAAATTTGGGGTGAAGTCATCTATACTGTTACTATGGCCAGTGTGATCACAGCTTGTGCACAACTTGGGTCTTTTAATTTGGGGACTTTGGTTCATGGTTATATGTTTAGGCAGGTATTACCTATGGATGTTGCTACTCAGAACTCTCTTGTTACCATGTATGCAAAGTTTGGTCACTTGGATTAGAGTTCCATTGTATTTGATAAGATTAACAAAACGGATTTGGTTTCGTGGAATGCTATGATTACTGGATATGCTCAAAATGGTTGTTTGTAATGTAAGGCCTTGTTGTTCCTTTATAATGAAATGAGGTCTGATCATCAAACACCAACCATTGTCTCCCTGCTCCAAGGGTGTGCATCTACTGGACAACTACACTTGGGAAAATGGATCCACAGCTTTGTGATAAGAAATGGCCTTAGGCCTTGCATCTTGGTTGACACTTCTTTGGTAGACATGTACTGCAAATGTGGTGATTTGGATATTGCCCAAAGGTGTTTCAACCAGATGCCAAGTCATGATTTGGTCTCATGGAGTGCCATAATTGCGGGATATGGTTATCATGGCAAAGGGGAGACTGCATTGAGGTTTTATTCAAAGTTCCTGCAAAGTGGGATGAAACCGAACCATTTGATTTTCCTCTCAGTTCTATCTTCTTGTAGTCATAATGGACTTGTAGAGCAGGGCTTGAACATATACGAATCAATGACCAAAGATTTTGGGATTGCACCAAATCTTGAACATATACGATTTGCATTGACGATTCCTCTCTTAGTTTCCAGATCTGCACTACTGGGCATACGACGGGCTTTGATGGCGATGCATACCAGAATTTTAGGTAGTAATAAATTTTAAATAATGTCAAATTTTAATTTTAGGTAGTGCTAAATTTTATTTTTAATCTTAATTAATTATATAAGTATTTATAATTATTAAAAAAAATCCTCATTACTCAATAACTGTAAATTTTATTTTTTAGGTAGAGTCATGATTATCGCAGACCTCGAAGTAACTCCGCCACTAATTGTGTTTCTTGGATAACTTTCCAAATTGTGTTTGAATTTCACTTTTACTGATTCTATTTATGGTGACTTCCAAATGAGTTATCTCTCTTGTAAAAATTGATTTTTCTTAAAATATTACTAACCAAACCAAATAACATAAGGCTACCCTTTCTACTTCTCAAAAGAATCTATATTTTTTATTCAAAATTAAAGAAAAACTCACTTGTTTGAATCAAATTTAATATAAAAAAAATATCAAAAGAAAAACTGATGAAATGCATCGAACTTCTGCAAATTATTATCTTATTCATCATTATTTAAATATTATTTTAATTAATTATATTTTTAAAAATAGTGCCTCATTAGATAATATTATTATATTAATATTGTTTTTATAATGTTTTCAACTTTCGAAAAAGTATTGAAACGGGTTTATTCCACTTTTTTAAAATACATAACTATAATAACTTTTATTTAAAATATATTGTTTAATAATAAAAAAAATTAAGTAGCGAAAAATGACCTTATAAATTGTATTTAACATGAAAGTGATAATTTTTTTGCGTGATCATAAGTGAAATAACCACCTTTAATTAAATGACTTTGTTATAACATCTGGTTATGCATTGCATTTTTCAGGTAGTACATGAAAAAAAAAAATTCTTTTATTCAAAATCTCCAAATAGTTCACCTCTTCAATCCATATTATTTTAATTATTAAAACAAAACATGAAACAAGATTAATAAAGTGTATGATTGTGTCAAATAAGTTGGAAAATGTTTTTTTACAACAAAAGCAGACGAACTTTTGCCATATACTTTAATTTTAAAAATATATTTTCGAGATATATGTATATAAAAATAAAAATAAAAAGAATTATATGTAGTTTCAAATATCACGTTCAAATTAAACTGCAAAAACATTATTCGTATATATAAAGCTGGCTATGAAACAGAACGGCCATGAGCTCACACGCTCTTCAATCTTCATGGTATCAATAAATAAGAAATTAGTATTATTATAGCTTTTAAAATAATTACTGTAAAACTCAACAAACTTACCTTGATGATTTGTGACTGTGCATCACCTGTTTTTTCATTGATTAATTAACAATAAAATGACCGAAAATAAGGAGAGGGTATATATGGAAGTATGTACTATAATAATGTGACGTAAGAGAAACACACGTAAATTAACAAACATGAGGGTGCAGTTTTCTTCCCCTAGGCTAGAGTGAGTCAGATAAGCAAATCTTGAAGCAAAATCTTAACCAATTTATTAATTATTGTTATTCTCAGTGCAAGATCCTATTCCGCATCCAGAAAACAATGGATAGGAGGCAGCAAAAGGTGTTCAAATTGTTCATATGGATTGTGGGAGTCTTTCTTGTCGCTTACATTGCAGGACGACCCTTATATTGGCATCTCAATGAGACCCTCAATGCCTCCTCTTATCCTTGTCCTCCTTGTCACTGTGATTGCTCTCTTCAACCCCTTCTTACTCTCCCCGAAGGTATCTATATCTTTTTAATTCACTTTTTTACCATTAAATTACCTCCTACTTTTTAATCAATTTGTGTTTAAGAATTGACATATAGAGAATTAAAAGTGATGATGTCTGATTCAGAATTATGTATACACAAAATTTCCTCCAACTGTTGGTCATGTTGTGTTTTTAGAAAACATAGGATGTGTTTGGTTACCCGTTAGAGACCATCAATGTGAAGGAAAAAAAAAAAGAAATTTTAGATACTCATTTAAACACATTTATTTGTTGATTAAAATTTATTGAACATGACAAAATTTTGTAAGTCTCACTTATGATTTTTTAGTTGCTCATAAATTTTAACAAATAATAATAAGTATGTTGTTAGCACTCCTCAATTTAACATCAATATCAAAGAAAAATCGAACACATTTAATCATGTGTTGTTCCACTTGCTTGTAAATTTCATCTAAGAAGATTCTTTTTCTTTTTTTTCTTTTTTGGTTACCTATACAATGTGAAAATTGAAACACCATGTGATCAAAATTGTTATGCAAGTGTTGGTTCCTTCATCATTTAGATGCATTCCGAGTCTGGTAGATGGGTTATTTACTGTATATTCCGATAAACATTATTTGTAAGGCCTAGTAGTTTGATTAATAGATTGGCCAATCAAATAGTGTGATGAATTATTGAATTTTATTAGAACACAATCTGTGGCCATGCAATGGAAAAACAGGACAGTCGACAAGGTTTTTGTAGATGTTGTTTCTTGTGCTCTGACATCGATTGCTGATTGCTAATGTGGTCTGCTTGTTTATGCAGGATTGACCAACAATTCCATTGTAGGTTAGTTCTTCTCCCCTTTAGTACACTAGAGAAATGTACAAGGTCATGATTATATATACTCTTTGGTTTAAGTTTGCATATATCTAATCCTCTCCCACTTTTTGAATGATAGTTTTTAACATTAAAAGGGAAAATAACACATTGGAGGAAGTAGAAGTGAAAAGACGTTATTATGAATTTGGAAAGACTAACAACAACTGGGATTAAAATCATGTCTCGTTTTTCCGTCGTTCCAATCAAAAAGTGACTTGATTAAAAAATAACACTTTCTTTCTTACCTGTTAGTTATTTTTGTTGATGTTATTTTTTTAATAAATACGAGAAAAAAAAAAGGAGAACAAGATATTAGTTCCTCACACCCAAAACTTAATAGCTAGTTTAGATCTACTTTTAGTTAAAATGATGAAAAATGCTAGTCACTTATTTTAGTACTCTCTTTCTGATATTCTTTTTGTAATCGACTGAAATTTATTAGAAATTACCAATTTCACTAAATTTTAGTTCTAAACCAATAGAGAGAATCATTAAATGAAAAGTAAAACTCATTTGATGATTTTTAATAAATTTCAATCAATCGTACAAAGGGTTAAATAATATCGAGAGAGTATGCTAGCATTTCTCTAAAATGATTTCAAGATATAAATCCACACTTTTGTCATACCAAATCAAACACTTGTTTAATGGCAAAAGGGCAAACACTAGTCCAAAACACAAATACCAACTAAGAGCCTAATGTTTACATATTATTCTGACATAGGGGGAACTAATACATTTTTTGGAGGAATTAATGAATCCAAATTATGGTACCCTTGATCCTGGACAATTGGAGATTTTATTTAGCATTTGTATGCTGTAGATTGCATGAGACAAGACCCAGAGGTGAGTGAAGAGGTGGGGAAGAGTTTTACAGATCTTTTAGCGGAAGAAGTAAAGCAAAAGGAAGCTGAAGCTGAGGAAAAACAAAGAAGTGCGGACACAAAACTTTTGGAGGCTAAGAAATTAGCATCACAGTATCAAAAGGAGGCTGACAAGTGCAATTCAGGGATGGAGACATGTGAGCAGGCCAGGGAAAGAGCTGAGGCAGCACTTGAAAATCAGATGAAAGAAACTGCTTTGTGGGAGCTTAGGGCTCGCCAAAGAGGATGGAACAAAGATGTTTCAAAGAAAGCTCGAGCACGTTTTTCGGTAGGATAGAAGAGCCCCACTAGTAGTTCCTTCATTCTTCTATTTTTTGAGTTATTATTGTGTTTACTTTGATATATTGTTTAATGAAAAATAAATACACAAGATTACTTTTGGTTTTACGTTAGATAATTAAGCCATCTATTTCTTAAGTTAGCACTCACAGACATTGATTAGCAGTGGTTAACACTTGACAATATATAATATAACAAACAATTTGCTTGTTGTCTTGTGTTTGAAGAAAGTTGCCCGGCATGTGTTCCGTTACGCGTTATGTTTGCATGCTTACTCACAATTCCTCTAAAAAGACAAAGCAGCTTGAAAAAGTCATATTCCTCTTTAAAGACAAGTCATCAAGGCTTGTGAAATGCTACTCATTTTAAATTGGGCTCGTAAACGTTTTTTGTGTTAAGAAAGGAATATTTTTATCCAGAGCGACTAGGCACTACACAAGATTCCCCTATTTATGCTTAAAATGCTTTTTTAGTTGGATGCAGGACGACTGAGACTTGATATCATCAGATTCTTCAGCATTGTTTTTGGAACAAAAAATATAAAAGAGAAAGGAAGAGTGATTAATTAAAGATTTCTGCGGAAAGCAAGTGGATTACTTTAGTCAGTAAATGAATCTCCATTTCTGGAAGAGCGTTAATGAATTATGAATTGAATTAGTTCAGATTTAGAATAAAATTAAATTCAAATACATCATATTTAATTTAATCAAGTTAATTTTAAAAAAACAAATTCAAACCAAACTAATTCAATTTAAAATTGAATTTATTTATTTTTATCCTCAGGAAGAAGACAATATTAGAAGATTTATAATAACTCCTACATTATATTCAGTCATTTGGGTTAAATTCCTTTAACAAAATTGAATTTATTTGATTCAGATCATTAGCTTTGATACTTTTAATACTTTTTTCACGTTATATCCTCAAAAAGATGCAGAAAAAGGGCAAACAAATATGCATGAACCAATTTAAGTGATGTGATTCGAGTATCACATTTGAGTCAATCCGAACACCCCCTACGCTGAACAGTTCGGAAGAAAAAAAGACCCATACTAACGTGACATGGCACATAGGGTAAGGATTCCATGGCCCTAACATAAGGGATGAAGGTTCAGAAGACACCCCACGACCCCAGTGTAATGGTTTGGCAAACATGTCGCTAGCAAGACCTTCCCCTCTTGGACATTGAGGGCCAAGGAGAAGAGAGCTTTATTTTCAATCTGCCATGAGAATTCCAACTATCCAAAATAAAATTTCCAGACGTTACTGAAAAAACTATTCTTTCTATATTATAACTTGCTATTTCGTGTGATTATTGTTTTAAAATTGCGGTATAATGTATAAGCCCTCTCACTAAGCCAGATAAAATGGTCCTATCAGCTCATAACATCCAATCCGCAGCTACTTGTCCAATTTTTGTCTTGAAAATCTGTTTGTGTGGAGTATGCTGTACACTAATCCCATCAAAATCTTGCGTGGAGCATGCCGATTGAAGCTTGTAGTAATCCCATTTGACGTCTTAAGTATATGTCTACGTAGGTTAGTGAGTAATCAGTATAGGCTAAAGTGAAGAGCTTCAAAGTCATTTGGGAGTGGCTAACAGTGCAGAAACTTCAAAGTGGTTAACAACTTCCTGGCTCAGCAAGCGCATAGCAGCTCCCCGAGAGAATTTCCTAGCAAACAAAAAGCACGGAACGGATGTGGAATTGGTATGACACCATTCTATCCGGTACTCAGTCTCATAATAAACATGGTTGATGCCCTGTTTAAAAAAAAAAAAGAAAAAGTAATGAGACAGAACTAGTTGCATTAAAACATGTAATAATCACTTCAACAAAACTTCACCAAAAAAAAAAATCACTAGCAAAAACATAAGCGACAAAATCTATCTTCAACCACAAAAGATAAAAGAGGACCCGGGAATTATTTCCCAAAAAACAGTAAAATAGAGAGCAATCATTTTTCATTATTTTCATTTATGAGCCATTATTCAAGTCTTTAAACAAAACCATTATAGGTTTTCAACCCAGAAATCAGGGCACTTCAATCTTGTCATGAAAGGTGGCAGAGTTTGACTACAATATAAATTGTACCATGATATAGGATCAACCATGCCATCCGAAGCAAGCATTTCCAAGACTAATTTCAAGAAAGTTCTATTTACTTCAATATCAGTTTTCAACCATCCCAATTCCAATTCACAGTTTGTGGCAGAACAATGAAAGATGTTAGGATTTCATTAACTGAATCCTCCTTTTTTGTCTTCCCCCCTCTCCAAAATGGGGAAAAAATCTTGACCCTTCTCATTTATCCAACCCACAAATGGCTAAATCTATGCTTAAGTCAAGTATGAGGCATCAGAAGAAAACCTTTATTTCCTTTATCCGTTGAGGGCTAGCATTTGCATAGCCGAAAGTAACAGGATGCCAGCCTTTATTCTCCATTTTTGTTGTAGACTGGTTCCATAGGGTATAGGTCAGTGTTCTACGTTCAAGTTTACCTTCAAGGTCATGCATCTATAAAAAGAAGAGAAATGCATATTAAGATTACAAACAATATCCATGCAAATTAACCCTTAAAAAAGTTACTGCTCATCAATGACAACATTTTATCAAGGTAATTTGTGAATAAAGCAGAAGCAAGAATAAATAGGATTGAAGAACACATCCCCCCAAAAAACATAGATAATGATGATGGAATAAATGTCTCAGTATCTTACTGCAAGCAATGTCTGCACATAGTGTTCATCTGGAATACAATTGTGCTGCTTCTGAAGTTTCTGCACTTGCACCAAAACCATAGCAAGCAATTATCAGTATTGAAAAAGAAAAGAAAAGAAAGCTATATTATAAAATGAGTACTGAGTAGCATCACAATATTATCAATTATCACTGTAAACAACATTAGGGTATTGTTGAAGATAAGAAAAAAGACACATTCAACAGCTGTTCTATGGGATTGAACAGAAACCACCAGAACATACTTTGCAAATCAGATGTAAATAAAAGGCAAAATAATAGAGGGGAGCAAACGGCAAAAATTTAAATAGCAATTTCCAATAATGCTTAAATAATCACTCCTCAAATTTCAAATCTCACATCTAGATCTTTAACAACTATTACTTTAAAAAATCAGTTGCTATTAGAAAAAGGGTAAACAGGAACCTATGAACTCCTAGTCCTAATAATCAAATTTCCCAATGTGTTTTGAAATATAATTTTTCAGAAGAATTTCACTAACTAGTAAATTACAGACTCGTCCTCACTCCTTATCAAGGTTTTGAAGACCATACCAATCATTGAACCAATAAAGGGAAGTCTCCCCAGTTTACTACTTTCAAAGCCAGTTTTCAGTATTGTGGTTCTTAGTTAATCTGGAAGCATGACCTGACTGGCCAGTGATCCACTTTTCTGGTTCAACCCTTCAGACCAGCTTGTCCAGTTTTCAGAATCAGAACTATGCTACTAGTAGAAGACATACACTACAAGGCTATACACAGCAACTAATGATTGAGATAGAAAATTGACAAAGCTTGGACTAAATGTTTATTATACATTAGTCAGTCAGAACACATGCCCCAAGAACGCTGTTTTGCCAAATATATATGATTTTGAGCTCTCAATTCAAAGCCTTTTTCTAATGTTACATCAGTATGAAACCCATTATTGCTTGACCATGATTACCAAGATTCCATTAGACAGTTACAATTATTTGGAACTATAAGCACATTCAACATAACTTAAACTACCCAGCCTGCCTTGAATTAATAATTTCCACTCAAACGCAAAGAACGTGCACCACTGTTATGTATAACAGATTAGGATAACATCAGTAACAGCATAAAAATAGAACACTAAAATAAGAAGGCTTACCAGATTCAGCTTTCCCTTGCTTGTATCAATTGGTGGACGTCTCTGTCAAGTGAGAAGAATATTAGACATGTTATTATTTATTATTAACAGATTACAGACTTACAGTTAGTATTTAGTACAGTCTTGTATAGTATTGTATGCTAAAGCATTCAATTTTGAATTCTATGACAACTTTCATATAAATACCAACCAACTTTAGTAAATCAAATCAATACAGGAGTATCAGAATCTGAAATTGTAGCTAAACTAACTTGTGATCGATTACATACCTTACAATATTTCTTAAAGACAGAAAAGATAACATCATCATCTACAATCACTTCTGCATGCTTACGAACAACAGTGATCCACTGGGAATTCAAAATAAATTCAAATTAAGACATAATTTCTAGAAACAAATGTAAAAAATTTTAAGAACTAGTTCAAGTTTCTGGTACTTTCTAACAATTAACAATTCAAAAATGGTTCCACTCTATCTAGTTATCTAGCTTTTACAGTGTGGCTAGCCAAATTGATGCTTCTCCTTCAGCCTAAAATTATGTGTTTACAAGAAAAAGGCTACATCTAACCAGTAGGTTCTAAGAGATTGCATAAGAAAACATTCTACTAAGCACTATTTGATCAACAGAATAAAATCAATGTATGATTGGAAAGAACAATATTGAGGTATGGCAAAAAGAAAAAAGAAAAATGACCTGTGACCCTTTCCGCCATTTTTCCCTTGGTATTTTAGGTGACATTTTTGGGTTGTAGCGGCCCTCCTTTGCATCAAGAAAACTGCAATATAAACAAACTAGTTTATTCCACCTTTAAAGCATATCCTTTTCACAAAACTGAAAAAGACAATGCAAGTCTAAACAGATTACAATTGAACATTCAACAAAGAATTAGTGCTAAGCACCTCAAGAACCAAAGCCTTCTTCTACCTGTCCACGAAACTCCTTGGAGAAACCATGAGATAATTGTACACGTAGGAAAAGTTGTACAGAGGAACGCAGCTGCACATGGAAAACAGAAACTCAGATTCTTGCCATCGGCAAGTAATTTTGCACAAGCAAATACCAAGTCCCACCCCTCCCTTTCTTCAAAAAGGAATGACAAAGACAACAATGGAACAGAAACAGAGAAAGAATAACTCCTAACAGAAACTTGTGCTAATACAACAAGACTTGAAAACACCAACCTATCCGAGAGAAGAACAAATCTTTGATTTGCAGGGTCCTCTAAAGCTGCTGCTAGTAACAATCTTTCAGCCTGAATCATACTTGATTCTCCCCATAAAACCTGAAAATGCAACACTGATTCATATAAGCAAGAAATAAAACATGTTCAAATACAGAACAAACTGCAAAGCATAACAGTATTACAATTTTATGCTCAACCACATCTGCATGCATATATCATGATAAAGGCATAAATCCTAGCCAAAAAAGAAAGTATCTAAAAATAAAATGACCAGATTATTACAGAATGATACCATCACCCCAATGGCATTTATTATTACAAGTTACGTTTGAGCGATTTGGCCAATATATATATATATATATATATAAAGGTTCATGGTGTCAATTTCTGCACCATAAAAATTCGCCCTTGATGGAGAAGACAATATAAAAGCACATCCCCTTTCACCTATCTTGACGGGACACGAAGCAAAACCTTATTATAGAAGTAACATTTGTACTCTTTTCAACAATTTGAAAAAGGAAAGTAAGTTGCTGAACAAGTTGGCATCGTTTTCTCAACAACAAAATCTCACCTGAATGCTGTTACTGATTTGTCGACCGTAGAAGAGTTGCGACCTGGTGGTTGACTCATCCAACACAAGCCCCGGCGCCGAATGAACGTAAATCGAGAATCTTGAAACGTCACCGTTCTGCCAAAAATAGAAACCTTTGAGCTTAGATATTCATTATTATTCCCAAAACTTGCGATTATTTCGAAATAAGAGAAGAAGGAGGAGGAGGAGGATGCGAAACCTGGAAGAAAGCGTCCCAGAGGAAATCGAGAGGGAGGTTGCGGCGAACGAGGAACAAGAAAGCGATCTTGGGAGGACCATCGAAGACGACGCGAGAAATTGGGGGTTTGGGAGAGTGGAATCTGAAGAGAGGAGAAATAACCAAAACGACGACGCATGAGAGGGAAGCGGAGAAGAGGATAAGCATTTTTTTACTTAATATCGCGTGGCGTCTCTTGGCGGCTCTCGCCATAGAAGCCATTGCTCCCTCCCAAGCTCAGCTACGCTAACTGTTGTGGTAGTAGAAATTGTTACTATTCATAAGACGTTTAAGAAGAGGTGGATATTGAAACGTGTGCACATGCAGTGATGATGCAGGTGCAGAGAAGTAGTAACTCACTTGAATAATTTATTTGCCTCTCTCCATTTTCACGGAGACAAAACCTCACACGCTACTTCCAGAGTAGCGTCAATACGGCGTCGTCCTCGTTACTACCCTTTTTTACCTGTCGCCATTGTGGGTCCCACAGCACCACCCCGAATCAATATTTTGCACGTCAGCGCGTGAACGCGGCACCGCCCCGCCGGGCTTCTTTTTGTACATGCATTACCTAACAAACACTCAACGCCGTTTTCTTTTTCTTCACAATAATAAAATCATTTTTTTCTTCTTGTGCAAGGAGTGAAGGAGTTTAAGTAAACAGTGGTGTATTTCCAATTTCGCCAAAGAAAAAAAAAGTTAAAATTCATTTTTCTTCCTCTCGTACATAGAAAAATGTTATAATGATTTTTTATACCGATGATATGCATATCCCATATAACTATGCTGGTTTTTAAATCAGTTACAAAATTATTTATGCCAGACATGTTACAAAAAGTTTAATGTTTTTTAATCATAAGTGAGTATGTGTTAAATGAAATATTTCTCTTTTATATTTTATGTCAAAGAATTAATTAAGATTCAAATTCTATATCAATTGGTTAAAAAATAAAAGTTCACCTAATAATTTGTTTAATATTTAAGATAATTTTCTCTCTCTAAAAAACATGTTTTTATATGTTTGATAAAACTATTAAGGAAGTAGAAAAGGTATATTAAAAAGGTTTGTTGTAATTAGCCCTTCCGTTATAAAGCTATAGATGTTTTAATATTTTAGTTTTGTTAAAAAATTCTTGATATTTTATGAATTTAAGACTAAATTCATAATTTTTTTAACTATACCTTGTTTATAATTATTAATGCATTGAAAAAAATTTTATGCCAAGGAGAAAGATGGAGAAGGACATGGAGAAAGAGAAAAACGATAACAAGGAAACCAGTGGGTGGTGATGGTGCACGGTGGAGAAAAACCGACAATAGAAGGAGAAAGGAGAAGAAGATATGGACCAAGGACCATCGAAAACTAATTTTCATAGATTTTACATAATGAAAACTAGTTTTGTAGTATTTATTTTTTATACATTAACCGGAAACTAATTTCTGTAAAGTAGTTATTTTTTTTACATATTAAATTTTTCATAATGTAATCTTTTAAGCTAGACTCCATAGTATAAATTTTACATTGCAGAAACGAATTTTCATAATGTATTAGAAATAGAAGAAAAAAAATACACAAACTCCCTAAAGTTACTTCAAATATCAATTGATGCCCCTTTTTTTCACCCCTATAAAAACTTTCTTAATTGTTTAAGACATGTTTTACTTTTTTTGAAGAGAATACATGTTTTACTATGTTCCCATTTGACCCAAACGTAGTCTATATAATTAACCGAAACACTCCATGTGATGTGTGTGAGTTTTTATCAAAATTTGTTCTAAAAATGCCGCCTTCTTTTTTTCCTTTTAAATTAACACAAAAAGTCGAAATAATTTGCAATCTATTAACACAAGAAGCCCCTGAATGACTATGATTAGAGGAAATAGCCCACTTAAGAGTTACAGTTATCTAACGCCATTTAAATAAGGAAAATTTCTTTAAGGGTACAAAATGAGGGGTATCAAAAAAAATTTAAAGAAAATTTCGAGAGTATGAATGTGATTTACTATAGAGCAAAACTATATCATAGAAATTAATTTTCATAAGATCTACAAAAAAAATGCAGGCATGAAGGTGAATGTGAAAGAGAAGATGTACTTTGAAAATATTAAAAAATTAAGAAGATCTAATTGTTGATTGAATATAATTCATGAATTGTTGTAAATTATAAATACATATTGTTTTCGATTATTATAAATAAAGAAATAAGAGTGTGAAAAGAAAAAACTGAAAAGGGTGCAAATAGCATGGGCATTCAACATTCTACTGATTATAATAGTACAGCAACTAAAGAGCCCAGCAAACATCAGACCAGACTCACCAACCTGGTTGCTTCAAGTAGAAAATTAAAAACTAAAAGCCAAGCAATGATTTTTTGAGCATTTATATAAACTGTTTTTAAACATAAATTTAATTTAGATAAATTAAATAATTAAATTAAATTTAGTGCAGATAAATATTCAAGTATAAACACGTGGAAAATTATAGGCTGGTAAAGAAAAACGTGGAAAATTATAGACTTTGAGTTAATTGACATTTTCAAACATATAAAATCCATTTTGAACCTTGACCCCAAAGAATAGAAAATCCCATTTGTACCTAAACAATTAAAATAAAGAATTGTTGATAAATTCTTATTCTTACTTGTTGCCAGTTTTTTAGAGTATATGTAACACTCTACTCGTTGTAGTAGGTTGTTGAGCTTTGATCTGTTCATTAAAATTACTACTTTCAGTTAGTCATATTTTAATCTAAACCAACTTGACACTTCCGTTCTGACTGAAACTAAAAGAAGAATGAGTAAAGAACAGAAGGTATATTGCCACTTTCCTAATGTTGATCACGTCGCATATATAGTTTGTTTTTGCAAGTAACCAAGTAAGCAACCATTACTAATAACTAATGTGTCTGGCATTTTGACACCCCAAAGGGAACTAACCAATGGAAAGAGATTACAGAAGTGGGAAAGCTATAAAACGGGGAAAGGGTCAGAAAAATGGCCAAGTCCTCAATATTTCACGACCCCTTCCCTTGCCTTCAGTTTTGGTTTAGAACCTTAACATGTATAAAAAATCAAGCCACCACCCAATTCTTAATTTCATATCTAACCCAAAAACCTTCATTCCATTGTTAGTCTAATACCATGGCCTCCTTACAAATCTCATCTATATGTCTATCTTCTTTTTCCTTAAAGAGAAACCATTTTCCTATCAATGCCTCAAAATCCAGACGAATGCCTTTATTAGTTCCAAAAATATCAACCAAAAATTCGTTTCATGAAACCAACAGTTCCACAGACACAAACCCACTTGAAGTGAATGTCACACCAAAAATATTGCATGTTGAAGATATACATAATCGCAAAATTCTCAACACCAAGACAAAAATCTGTACAATTTTAGAGTTGGTAACCGACAGGGTCGAAATGCACCACAACGTTGGGGAACAGCGTGACAATTGGAACACCCTTCTGTTGAACTCCATCAACATGATCACTCTCACTGCCGCAATAATGTCTGGTCTTGCTGCCACGTGTCCAGGTTCAGGTGCACCACTGTTGGCTCTTAAACTATCATCCACGCTCTTGTTTTGTGCTGCCACAGGGTTACTAGTAGTGATGAACAAGATCCAACCATCACAACTAGCCGAGGAACAACGAAACGCAACGAGATTGTTTAAGTGTCTGAATACCAAAATAGAAACTACTATGGCTCTTTGGAATCCTACAGAGGAAGATGTGAATGATGTGATAGAGAAGGTTTTGGCTCTTGATAGAGCTTACCCACTTCCCCTATTGGGAGGAGCCATGCTTCAGAAATTCCCTGAAAAATTTGAGCCTGTTGTTTGGTGGCCTAATAAGACTTCACAACCCCATGAAGGAAAAGCAAAGAGTGAGAAAATGGAAGAAGAGTTAATGAATGGATGGAGTGAAGAGCTAGAAATGGAACTGAGGGAGGTTGTTGAAGTGACAGAAAGAGAAGATTTTGAGGACTATGAGAGGTTAGGAAACATGGTGTTGAGGATCAACAAGAGTTTGGCCATTTTAGGACCTTTGCTTATGGGCCTTGCAACAATTGGTTCTGCGTTAGTGGACAATATTGGGTCGTGTTCATGGGCATATTTGGTGACCCTTTTGGCTGGGTCACTGGCTGCTGTGGTAAATTCCTTTGAGCATGGTGGGCAAGTGGGTATGGTGTTTGAAATGTATAGATACTGTGGAGGATTCTTGCATCTGTTGAAAGAGACGGTTGAGGCGACACTCGAAGAGAAGGATGTGGAGAAAAGAGAAAATGGAGAGGTATTTGAGAACAAGGTGGCAATGCAATTGGGAAGAAGTGGTTTGCAGCTGAGAGAGCTTGCCTCTAAGTCTGCTTCCTGCCGTAGAGAAGGCATTGACATGGATGAATTTGCAAGCAAGCTCTTCTAGTAAAATTACGTGTTGGAATGGTGAACAGCAAGGATATTTAGAATTCAGTTTTCTTATAAGTAGAAACATAGTTTAGCTTGAAACACTAACTTTGTTCGTTAGACTTGACCATTATTTGTGTACATTACAGTTCATTTAATTTTTATATATTTTGTCTCATAATATGATATTGTGATGTTCTTTATTTAAGCTCAGGGGATCTTGGCCCATGTGTGCATTTTTATCTTATACAAAAACTTATGCAGAAGTTACGTGCACTGACCAGTTTGGACACAGTAAGAGAACGCAAGTCAGAACCATGGCAGTGTACAGAAAAAGATAAAAGCATAAATGATGAAAATTTTATATGAGAGGCATGTGAAAAAAGTCATTAGACTATACACAATATGTATTGGCTGAATAGCAAAGGAAAGTTACAACTTCACAAAAATTTCTATCAGAACAAAATTTAAACTATTACGCAAAAGAATCGTAGCAGTTATCATGGTAAAATGAGTCAGCTTGATTGAAGTCGCATGGGATCCACTCAAGAACATCTAACTAAAGCTTCTAATTCTTTGACAGCGTGGTCAACAGCATAGACGATCATCTTCTTTATCTGTTCCATCAAAAAATAAACCCCCCATAAATAAACATATTATAAGGTTGGCCATCATTAAATTCTCATTTTCAATTTGATTAGTTTGAATCTAACATCAAAAGGAAGAGAGGGAAAAAAAAAAAAAAAAAGGAAACATGTTGGAAGAAAATTAATCACCTCGAGTTTGTCTTCTCTAGCCTTGTGATTCTTGGGAAGACAACGGATTTCTTCAGCTAAATGCAGGCACATATGAACATTTTCTGGGGACACGAAGTCTGCAGCAACTTTTGTGCATGACTGCAAGGTTTACAATGTGGAGCTTAAGAGTTACAGAAACAATTATAGAAGTTGACAATACGAGGCAATCCAGTGTGTCAAGAGATGTTTTACCTTAAGATTCCTGACTTGGTGTGGACATCCAGCAGGAATAAATACTGCCTCCCCAAGTTTCTGCTCAAAAGTCCAAGGTTCTACACCTGAAAAGTTAAGATTCATGTAAATAACTAATTGCATGCATTGATCAAACACTTTACAAGTCTTTGTACTAACCAAACTCCTCCTTCAACTTCTTCTTGTGTTCCAAAGTCAAGTAAAAACTTTGGTCATGAATTGGATGGACAACCTAACCAACATAGGAATCATTGAGCCTCAAGCATAAATAATAAGGATAAGAAGAAATGTAGACTAATTAAATATAACAGTACCTGTTCAACTGGAGAACAATAAGTATGCCTAAATTCTTTAGAGTGTTTCCTTAGATATGCTTCTAACATATCAGTATCCTCTCTCCGAAAGATATCCCAAAGAGCACCACCTGTTTCTGTTGTTTCTCTGGAGATTGTGGGCATATCATTTGGAAAGATCTTTCCATTGATGTCAACGGGACACTTGTTATCCTCTTGTTCTCTGTTGTCTTTGCAATGTCCTTCATTCAGGCATTCATCAACCCTTTCTCGGGCATGGTGCTCTTTCTCATCTTGGGCAATGTGTGCTTTTTTCAGTTTTGAAATAACAGAGTTCTGTTCATCAGTTAACGTTACCTCAGCAGTGTGAGTCAAAATATTCACCTGTGAAAATTATTGAACAAGAATTAGAAGAAAAAAAAAGAAGCAAATGTGCTACCATTTGATACTTAACATATAGAGGAAGTTTCTAAACAAGAAAGTATATTGTGTTGTGGAGGAGCATAATATTTGCATAAACCAAAATTCCACCAAAAGTTCAAATTAAATTAATAAGAAATTCATCCTTTCTCTACAAACTGAATATGATCACTGTTCCATCTTACAGAATGGTTACCCATTAAGAAACTAAAACTTTAAGTTCTAACCATAAGAAAACAACCTTTTAAACTAGGTAAAGTATTATGAAAGTAAAGCTATGAACCATAGGAGTGCTTATTTTCTACATAATGCAAGAAGCACAATTAGAAAGATTATTGAAGAAGCATATGTGCAACATGAAGAAAACTAGGATATTGATTTCAATGTACAAATAGAATGTAAGTTATAAGTTCAAAGAACTAGGCTTCGATAGAAAATAAAGTTATAATGTTGCATACAGCATCAGACATATCACAGTGAAGTTTTGTTACTGAATCTCCCCTGCCAAGCTCTTCTTTAATGCCATACGCAATATATGTTTTTGGACCCAAGTCTGGCTTTAGGACATGGGGTGGCAACTTTACAGCAAGGTTGAGGATTCCAGCTCGAGGATCACTATACTCTTGAAATGGCAAGCAACGGATAAATTCATCACAATGGCGAGGCAAAAGATCTTCAAACTTGTGAGAGGGGGGCCAATCTTTTAGCTTCAGCATCTCTGGCCAGAGATTTCTATATGTTCTTCCTTGTGTGTAACCCTTAAAGAACGTACGAGTGTTGATTTCTACCTGTAAAGGTTTAGAAGGGTGAATGTTAGTCCACATTCTTGTATTATACATGCATGGAAAACATTGTAAAATGTTGCACTTTAACATTAAGAAGGCATTGACAATTGAAGCTTATGATATGTGGATTCCAAAGAATAAGAAAAGAACATGATTAATGGAAATCAATAGCTATTGTCCGTTTGGATATAAGAGAAATATCACATCAGTACATCACCTCATATGCCTTGTACCTGCACAATTTAAGTTATTAGAAAATGATATTGTGGGGAAATGATGGTATTAAAGAACCAAAAAGGGACAATAGAAGCAAACCTCGCAACTAGCCAAGCAATCAATGGCCTTCACTTCTGACATATTTGAGCTGATCCCTGGAACCACATTTTCACATAGTGCTCGCCATGTGACCATTGGCTCCCAACTCAGACCTGTCCCCTGGTTAAGAACATCACGAACTATAATTGGTTCACCCTTAGTCCAATGTTTTTGGAAGAGAAACAAGCCTTCATTTATGAGGTCACTTGACAATGGACAGTATAAGTTATTATCATTTGTGCCATCTCTAAAAGCTGCTCTTATCATAGAATTGCAACTTGATGCTGCTTCTTTCTGAAGAGTTGCTTGTTCAGTTTTGCAATAAGTTTTTAGCATGTTACAAGCTTTGGCTTCTAAGTCTGATATCCATCCATTTGGAAACATGCGCTTCAGCTCCAACACAGAGCCACCACAGCCCCCCATTTCTTTTGGAGCACATCTAATACTTCCATCACTGTTAGCACTCCATTTGGTAAATATCTCTCTATGACCTTTTGAAGTCCTTAAATCACAAGACACTGGTAAAGGATCACCACCATGCATATAATCATAGCCTCTATTCACATATTGAAACTTCAGTTCAGATCGGGGTGATATACTTCCATTGCGTATTTCGTTGCAACATTGAAGGCAGATTTCAATGGAACACTTTGGGCAGCTTCGATAAAGGTCAGTAAATGAAGTAGCACAATGGTCACTGCTCCAAAAAAAAAAAAAATTAAAAAAAAGATCTTATAAAATATGGAAGGAATCAAGCTAGCTAGTATAATAATAGGCAAAGGAATGATGTGATACCAATAGATACGTTCATTTTCACAAGGAATTTGTGATATCTCAATTTCAGGTCTTGATTTTCCTGGCAAGAGGGATTATTGTTAGTGATGCCTTCAAAGTTAAATAAAAACCTCAGAGCTGAAGCTTAATACCTTGTATTTTAGCTTCAATCTCTTGCTCTTGACTTTGTTCTTCACAAACTCGTTGTATAAACGGAAGGAGCAGGTTAATTGTGTATTGAAGATACTGAAACTTTTCATCATCTCTTATGCTCTTGTTTGATGTCTGAACATAAATATAAAGTTAGATGGCAAAATAAAGAATTAAGAAGTATCCTTATAACTCTACCGTGTAACATTTTCATTTTATGGAAGGAATTTATTTAAGGGTATCTGCCAGACAGCACACAAAACTAAACCTTAATCATTCCGCTTGAACTCAAGCAAACATTGCAATTGCAATTCTTTTGGCAAAAGGGACACTCTTGTGCAATATCTTCTATTGACCAATCGGGATACCTATGTGCAAAATGGGAAATAATTATATTTTTGCAAGGGTATCTCATAAACTACATGAACAAATACACACCCTTCCAATGATTATTTAGATGTAAACTAGTTTACCATTTCTTGATGCACCACACACAATACATTTTCTGACATTTAGTACAAGGTACATATGCTGCTCTTTCCTTTTTCATGCACTGATGACATCTTCTGGAAGTTTGCTCATTATCCTGTTAACACAAGTAAACATTAATTAAACTTTGATACAAGGCCCAACCTACCAAAAATATTATGATGAAGTGCGGAACTTTTTCAGTATAAGGAGTAAGCATTGAGAAAGACAATCACCTTTACAGCATCCATTTTTCTAGCTTTGCTTCTGGAATTTGTCTTAGAGGGAACATAAACTTTATCATCTTCCAAATTGTTAATAATAGTGTCTTCAAGTATTCTTTTCTTCTTCAATGCAGCAAGAGACTTCTTTGCCTCTAGTCCTTTCCTAAATGGAAGTTCAGTAGTCCTCTTTGAACAAACCAAAATATCTTCTTCCCCCATTGACTTCGATATTATAATGTCAAGTTTGTGACTTGTGAGTATCTTGAACCTTTCTCTTCTTTGAAGATCCAAAATCTCTTGGGCGTCTTGGGATTTTGTATGTAAGGTTATCAGTACATTGGTTTGACCGTTCTCCTAGCACAACAGAAAGTTATAATCCTAGTGCAGTACTGTTCTTTACACAGGACATAGTGTCTTTTTCTCTTGATTTTGGACTCGTATAAGCATATAGATCATTTTGTCTCTTTCGAATTCCAAAGGAATTTGAGTGCCTTAAGAACTCCAACTTATGGTCAGTCTGATGATTTGACTTTCCTTGTCTTGGAAATGAAATTTTGATTCTTACTGCAGAAAGTACACCAAGTAAAATCAGGTAATTGCAAACACCCCATTGTAACATAGAATAATCGATAAATATATCACTCATTCGACCATCAACATGCCAATTTTTTCTATTCTATAGTTTCTAGAGTCCGAGCAACATATACTTTCAGTATAAAATATCAATTCAAAACCTGTACACAGTGATACTACAATCATAAACCGCATTCATAGGAATCTGAGCATCAAAAGTAACCTACCCTTAATATAAAGCAAATTTCTGAAAAATCAAAATATTATTGAGTATTGATGTTGATAATGTTTTATTGGTAAATCATTGAGATGATGAGGTACCAGCTAACATTTTAATCAGTTGAAGAAAGAGAATCAGTATGACATGGTAATATGAATATTCGTCGTATTTTATATACAGTTGCTTACAAGTTACAACCTTTCAAATCAAGCCGTAATATAAAAAAAAAAAATAAAAAGAAAACTTTCAAATAAAGCCAAAACAAAACAGTTACGATGAGTTTACTCGAGTCAACTCAACACGTGGCATCCGTGAGCCTAAAATAATAACCAAAAATAGTTAAAAACAAACAAACGAACAAAGTGGGATTTCAAGTGCATTCACGAAAAGATAGCAGAACGAAGTGCAGATAAACAAGGTTAACTTCTTCTTCACGTGTCTTCATTCTTGAATGGCACGGGACAAATAAAAAGTAATTAACAATGACAAAAAACAAAAGATTTCATAATTAAGCATACAAACAAAGAAATCAGAAACAAAGAAAGCCAACCTGATTGATTGTCATGAACAAAAATCCAATCCCAGAGAATGTTGCACCTTGAAATTGAAATCCAATATTTTGAATTAAAGATTTTTGGGTGATGAGAACTGTGCTAACAAACAGCAATGGAGAATCAAGAGATAATATATAGATAGAGAAAGTGGCAGAAAGAAGGAGAGAATTTGATGGCAGATAAAAAAAAACTAGTAGCAGGTAACTCATCCAAACAGAACATCAAGAAGAAGAAAAAAACAATTCATTCTTCACCGATTGAGTTTGTTACCTATTTAAGAAGAAAGAGGCAATCTCCTTGTAATTTAATGATAACGATATCAAAAAGAGAAAAATCTTCTCTAATCAGATTCAATTTATAATGTATAACGTAATCGTCGCAATTTTAAAATTCTAAAAGATTCTGATATACTCCTAATATTGTTTTAATATTTTATATCTTCTGATTTGTAATTTTCTCCATTATTCTGTTATGGATATGAAATGTCCACCATTAAACTTGCATGTGTTAAAATTATGTTCAAGATTTTATATTTATCTCTCTCATAATATGATTTTTTTTACCAATCTCATAATAAATCTTAAATCAAGAAAAAACTATTTATTACTATGTGTATATATATGGGAGATGTATAAACAATATATACATGCAATAATTAATTAATTATTATGAACTAATAACATTTATGTAAAATTATATTTTTTTCTCAAATATTTAACATAACTTTCAGAAATCAAAACCTCTTATTAAACTAAGAAAATCCCATGTTAATTCATGCTCGGTGGTCACAAAAATAATGATTAAGAATGCTATTTAAGTAACAACTTTTTCGTGTATTGCAGAGATAAATTTTGAATTTAAATAAAAAAGTAGATAAAGGATATTTTTATTGTTAAATAAATAAAATTATTTATTACATAATAATAAATTAATTAAATAAGATTTTGTTAAATCCGTTGCATATATAAATTATAATAATAATAACTATCTTGAATAAATTTTTAGGATTTATTCTCTAACAAAAGTATTTTTAACTTCAACCAGAGTGTTTATACATTTTTTTAACTTCTTATATCTGTCAATTTATAATTTTAATTATTATTTTTAAATTTAATTTCGATATATTTTTAAAAGAAACTATCAATAGTGCATTAAAATATTAAAAAAAATATCAACAATTAAAAACAACAACATATTACAATATAAATTATTTATCATAAATTTAAAATATAACTTATGTACTTAAAAATATTTATTGATTACAAATTTTAATTATTTGGTACAAGAAATTTGATTCTTTATTATTAGTTGATTACAACAAACTGGGTTCAGGCCATTGTACATACTACAATAGGTTTGATGATAATGAATTTATCATTTGTTGTTGTATATGGATACAGATCCCAATAAAGATTAAATCCAAGAATTAAAGGCAGCGTTGGATAGGAAATTTGATATGAAAGACTTAGGACCAACAAACAATAAATATTTTAGGGATATAAGTTAAGTTACCAAGACATAAAAGATAGGAAGATTTTACTTTCTCAAAAGAATTGGTTACAAAAGTTCTTATGAGACTTAAATTGAAAGATATAAGAAGATTATAAGTCAACTTTTACCCCACTTCCTATGATTTATAAATTATCATTGAGCATGAATCATAACAGCTTTTGTATCAAAATTGTGTAATTTTATTCATAAATTATTAAAATAGGTAGATTTTTAAAAAATTTACAGAAATAGATAAATCATGTTTCAAAGGACGATTTCAACATAAAGAAATTATGTTTTAAAAAATGATTTCACTTTTCCAATTTTTTCTTTTTTAAAATCATTGTGGTGGTAAAAAAAATAATCACAAATTACTTCTAAATGACTACAATTTGTTTCACACTAAGAAACAAACAAATGCCCATAGTGTGGAGGTTAAAGAAGTAATTTGTGACGATTTTTTGAAATTGTCTTCTGAAGCACAATTTATTCATTTCGTAATTTTTAAAAATCTATCAATTTTGGTAATTTATGAAAAAAAAAAATTGCACTGTTACAAAAACATGAGATTTGATGACAGAAAACAAGTGGTCAAACAATAGTGGTCGTATATAAGAAAAGCAGTTAACTCACATAAAGAGAGCATGAAAAGAAAACAACCCATTCAACAGATTAAAGATTCTAATATAATATTGTTTGATATTTTATTTTATGTTTTCTGATTTGAAATTTTCTTAGTTATTATGAATTCATAGTTGGATTTACTAAATATGTTAATAAGGGTTCAATTCTCTAACAGTATATATAAAAAATATTTTGTAAGAAGAGACGTAACTCAATTTGATAATCTCTACTTTTTTGAATATTAGTCTTATAATTTCGATTATGAAGATTTAAATATATATATATATATATATATATATATATAATTATTCTTTGATTGATATGAATTCTCTCCAAGATCTTATATTTATCTCTCTATTAATAAGATATGCGATGTGAATGTGGTACACATAAGAATTTGACAACATCATTCTTGTGTGTATCTTTCTCTGCACATAATTTAGTCCTTATACTTAGATCTTCTCATTTTAATCTTTATAATACATTGTTTTACACGTTTTACATCTTATGCATATACTTTTTATTCTGTTTTAGTCCCTATAATTTAAGAGATGGTAGGGACTAAATAAAAGGATCAAAGGCAGTTTTGACTTAAATTAACCTCGATTTTAATTTATCAAAAACACTGACAAAACGTATTTCTTTTTCAAAAAAGAAATTGGTAGATATATAACTTCTATTTACAAATTCACGGTTGAAATATTCAAGCATGCTGGTGTTCAGAAATCGGGATTCCATATGTCCTCACAAAGGAACTTGCTAGGAGTCAGCAGGCCACGGTCTACCTTCCAGACATTAGGTGCACTAAAGCTTGATTTTCATAGAAGGAGCCAACATCCCAATCCTCAGTTGCAGATGAAAGTGTCATTAAGGCAACTACAATTGATCTCATGCTTGGCCTAAGTTGAGGGTTCTCATGTGTACATGCTTTGGCAAGCTGAGACACCTGCAAGTAGAAAAAAATAAAAAGTACAAAAACCATTAGTTATCAACTTCCCATTTGATTCACTATTCCTCTTTACCTTTGCATTTAATATGACAAGGAATTAGCTTACATTATACAACAAACAACAAAACAACGACAAAGTCTTATTTCACCAGGTGAGATCAGTTACATGGATCATACGACACCATTTGACTCAATTAAAAACCAAAGTTTCGGGATTAGCTTACACTGTCATTGTAAAAATTTACACTCACATTTAAAGAAAGTTTTACAAAAATCAACTATTTTATCATATATAATAATCTATAATTAGATGATAATGTAAAATATCAATATACTGTCAATGCATTTTAATTAAATTGGTTACCTTAAATACCGAGTCAAGAGGGTAGTTGTCACCAAGTCTAGGGTCAACAAGTTGACCAAGATCTTCTTTTGGATCTGACAGACCAAGAACTTCTTCAAACTGCATTTCATAAGGCATGCCAAACTTGAGTAAAGAACTAATAAGTGATGATTTACAACTATTGTTGAGCTAAGAGGGGCCAAGAAAAACAACCAAGGAAACTAGTCCTTTTGATTCATTCTCAGGTTCGTTTGTCCTGACAATAGCTTCCTTGCCTGATATGAGTTCATAGAGAACAACTCCAAAAGCATATACATCTATTTTGGAGGACACATCACCGTATTGTGCATATCTACACAAAAATGATTCACTTGGTCAAAATGGTCTCACTGTTCTTGAACCTCAAGTGAATAAAACTAAACATTTACTGGCACAACCAAAGGATAACGCGATCATACATTTAGTATATATTTATTATATGCATAATGTGTTAGAAATCAGTCCAAAAATTGGAGATCCAAACTAATACAGAGAAGTTACGTAATGGTTAAAATTTTTGTGCTTTAAAATATGTAGATCAACCTAGAAAATAAGTAACAATAATAGCATGTAAAGTTAGTGAAGTTAAATGCTCTACAGATTGAAGTTTCCTTTCCCCTAGTATATTTTCAAATTCAGATGCACATGAAAAATATGAAATGAAAGAAGCAGAACATAACTGTTGATGCTACTGATACAAAGCTTGAAACTTAGTAGAAAAGGAAAGGATAAGTAGTTCCTTACTCTGGAGGCATATAACCAAATGTACCCACAAGACGCGTATGTAATGAAGAACTACCATACTCGGTCAATTTTGTGAGACCAAAATCTGCAACCTGTGGCAAAAAGTTGGACTCAGCATGACAGCATTCAACTTTTATGGATGAAAAATCTGAAAATGCATTACAAACCTTTGCACGAAAGTTTTTGTCTATCAAAATGTTTGCTGATTTAATATCTCTATGGATGTAGACAGGAACTGTGTGCTCATGGATGTATTCCAATCCTCTTGCTGCATCAAGGGCAATTTGAACTCGAGCTGCCCATGTTAACGGATCCCTCCCTAGAAAGCAACTATATTCAGAGCCTTGAAATCAAAATGATGCCATCATTCTAAGATCAAGTGTTTGTAAATAAATTAAGTAAAAAGAACCTGAGCCTCGCAAATGTTGACTTAAATTGCCGTTCTCAATGTACTCGTAAACCAAAAATAAGGAGCCCTCAACACAATATCCTATTAACCTCACCTGCATATAATATGTTTGCAAGGAATCATGTATTGTGGAAATAAGTAATGAAATATATTGAAAAATAAGCACTAAATAGGTAACTTGTTAGTTACATAACTAGCATAGGATCCTAGGCACAGGATGATTAGTTGAGAATCCTTAACAATAGTTCATAAACAGATCAGCAGGGCCAAATATAAAAAGAGATTTTTTTTATTTATTTTGTATGTGTGTGTGTTTATGAAAGTTTTACTGGCTATTACCAAAGTCCTATGGAATCTACAATATTGAATAGTTGAAGTTTACCAAAAGGGGAAAAGAAATAGAACAGCATTAGAATGAACACTAGACCACCCTTTATATTTAACTATATTTCCTACCACATGTTTTTGCATAGTATAACTGCTCTATTTGTAAGCTTCAAAATTTGAATAATATCAGCGTAGGAAAAATGTCATACCAAGTTCAAGTGATGGACGTGTGTAAGAACCTTTAATTCTGCAAGGAATTCATTTGATGCTTGCATATCCATCTTTTTAATTGCAGCTTTCTGCAAAAAGCAAAAAGTCAAGTGGAGGTAATAACTTGAACTTTCCATTTATTGCAACAGATCAGTTATAGACCTGTGTGATCAGACTTTGATGAAATAGGATCCAATACAAGATATACGTATGTTTTAAGCTTAAAGCAAATATTATGTAGTGTGCATACGCATAATGTTTTCACAAGTTTCTTGGCTTCAAATAAGATCAATTAACTTATGAAGAGGTTGGTGTGTGCATATGCATAATGTCTATAGTCTACACTAATAATTGGGAATATATTACTCGTGTTTGATGATAGTGATACTACACATTTACTTCTTATCCTTATTTTAAAAGTGAGTATAAACATCATGAAAAACCTCATTCCGGAGCTCAGCATAGTAAACAGATCCAAAGCCACCTCGACCAATTATATTAGCCGCACTAAAGCCATCAGTAGCCTTGTCTAGCTCCTCATACGGGAACTCCACTGACTTATCCACTGTAATCCCTGTCAACCTTGGAGAGGCAACAACAGAAGATTCAGATGCCTTGTCCAAGCTGCTTCCACAACCTAAATCCATGTAACAGATGAGACTTATAGTTTCACATCTTATTTAAAAAAAAAAAAAAAATCTGAATTAAATCTAGACTTAATATTACAAGTAATAAATAAGTAAGTTTAATTTTAATAAACTGGCTTTATAAAAGATTTTGACATTATAAACTAATTAGAAATCACCCTACATACAATTTTAGAGAAATTATTGCCGAAGTCAACAATCTAACTATACATGGTAATCAATGATTGGGTGATAGTGTATCAATAATTAGTCAAACCGAACGTCATGCAACATTCAAACCCCAAAATATGGAAACAAGGTAAGGCAAAGAGAGCTGCTACTAAACCATGTATCCCTGTCAGAACAGTTTGCAGCTAATCATGCATGATACTTTATATTTGATAACCATGTGAAAGGAATGTTTTAGAATCATTTATATCCACACTTCAAAAAAATAAAAGAAATAGCATTAAAACAGAAAGACATACCAATACCATGATGGAGTTGGAGTGGACTACACTGATCTTCAGATGCTCCTGGGACTCTGAGAAGGGATACCTCAGCCACTTTCCTTCTTCTGCGTAGTCCAACATACAGAAGAAGTGCCAAAATTAAGACCCCAACAGCTCCTCCAACAGCTATGCTAGCAATGGCTCCACTAGATATTCCTATTTAAATTTATACAACAATGTCAGCATCTCATAGCAATATAACTCACCATGATTTATGGAGCAGAAGTTTGCACAATGTCCACATCACCTGATCTGCAAAAGGGTGAAGGAAACAGGCAGGTTCTGGAGTTAGACAGTTCAAGATAAATTATTTTAAAGAGTAAATGTCAAAGCTCAAATCAAATTGGCCAACATAGGATGTAAACTTAATATAAAATTGAGCTTACCTCAACTGCATTGGTGGAAAGTTTCCATTTTCATCTGCAAAATAGGTTTAAAATATAAAACATCAGAAAGAAAAATTGTACCAGAGCAACTCTAATCAAATATGAGAATTGCTGAATTCATTAATTTAGTGTCTTCTTCTTGCAAATGCATTTGTCTCAAATCTGTAATGTCAAGTTATCAGTGGCCACGCATGTAATTTGTAATATTTCCTAAAAAGATTATATAATACATCACTTTTCTGCGGGAAATATTATTCTTTACACAGGAGTCTTACATGGTGAGTCTTTGTGCTTGGACTATTTGTGTATAGTAAATGAAAATGGAAATACATAATTCTAACACAACAATTTTTTTGTCAAATATTACTATTTACTCCCATTCTTTTTTATATATTTTTTGTCAAGCATCATTGCTCCTAACAGCACCACTAGGAGGGAATGGCTCTCTTATCCAAATACTAATCCCTCTAGTTTTTTTGTTTAATAATTTACCTACTTTTATCATTTCAGGCCATTTAGATACTCTGTTACACTTATTTGGGGATAACCCAATTTGATACAAATTATGGCATCCTCTTACTTTGATGTTTTTTGGAGCTTAACTTACCGTTATTTTTTTTTTCCGTTACTTATATCTAAATAAAATGATAAAAGTATACAAATTCTTGTAAATCTTATTAAAATTTTATAACATATACTATTTTACATTAAATGTTATTTATGAAAACTTATTAACTTGTTATACATACTTAAGTCATGTTTGGGATAATTTTTTATGACTTCAAAATAATATTATTTCTCGTAATATTCTTTTTGCACCGACGTCAGGTTTCTTTTCATTATATAGACAAATCTGGACTGGTCATAATTAATAACGAAGTTGGCCCACAAAAGATATACTCGTTCTTCTAATTTAGAATTTTATCTCGGACAATTGATCGTGGATTGTTCTAAAGAAACGGTAATACTAGAATTATAAAGTCACAAAACCAACTAATAAATAATCATAAGAAAGTGACAAATTTTATTGCAAGGCTAACCTATAAATTATCTTCAAAATAAATAATTCTCAGAGTTTTACCGTATTTGTCTAATAATGGTTATTGGTCATGTATTGATCAACAAAATAGTCATAAGAAAGTGATAATATACGACAAAGTGTGATCTGTATTATTTTGTTTTATAGCCGGATGATTAATCGTCTTTAATAAAATAAAATTTCCGCATTTTTTTATTTCTCTGGTTAAAAGCTGTCAAGAATGATGTTTCCAAATATAGATGGAATATACCGAATCTATTCTTATAACATGTTATTTTTCTTTGCAAACACTTCACTATTCCTTTCCTCTTCAAGAAAAAAAAAATATATAAAAAAAAATCACAAGTGTTGAGTGTTTGACCGGGTTCTTGTTCTTGATTAATGAGCAAAATGTGATTACTGATTATGAAACTTCGTTTTAATAAAATATAGAATGTGTAAGCAAGAAATACACTAGATGGCATACTGGAAGGAGATTTTAATAATTTACATGAAGTCTTAAATTTAAATCTTACTATCACTATTATATACATTAAAATAAAATATCTGAAAGAGTTATAGAATATAATAAAATAATTTTTCATGAACTGACTCAGTTTTACAATATAGTCATAAGAAAGCGAATTTTAAACATTTACACCTTTACTTTTTTACGAGAAAAAAAAAAAAAAAAACTTTGCTGTTTTTAGAATGATTTGCACATTTTGTATAAAGAGTTTAGACGGTGCCCTCTCTCGCTAAAGGCCATAATGAGCGAACGAATAATGGGTCAAATTAGAGTCACACAGTAACTAACTGAAAATAACCTTTACGGATTTACCATATACATACCTGAATTGATTTACGTCGATTATGATGTGCAAGTTTTAGAATTTAGATAATTGAAAAATAATTAATACCTAACATTTTTTTATCAGCAAAATGAAGTTTCATTAAATAGGATAAGGGTACAAGGAGTACCCCCAACCCTTACAAACCATCCCACCAGATTTCCTACAAATTGTAGCATAAAATGTTACACACGAGCATTGTAACCAAACCAGAAGACAACCAGGGCTGGCCCTAGGATCATCCAGAGGTGCAATGGGCACTATTTTCATGAATAAAAATTATAGTTTTGTAATAATTTTTCTATATTATTATATACTATTTTCATAAATAAATTAAAATTATTTTTTTTTATTTATTCAAATTAAAATGTGACATGTTATTAAAAAGTGTCATTTTTTAATTAATTTTTCTAAGGTTTACCATCATAGATTTATATTAATTAAATTTTTAACTCTTTAATATATACAAGCAAAAACTAAAATTATATAAAAAAAGAAAAATTAGTATTTTCATAAATAACAAAATATACATAAACTTTAATATGACATAATATTTTGTTTTATATTTATAGAATTCGATAAGGATCCAATAATTAGTAAACATGTGAATTTAAAAATAATTGTTAGAATAAATTTTGATATCA
>PYAF01003359.1:651801-675214 GCA_007407185.1 Glycine tomentella | reverse complement strand
ATTTTTTAAATACACTCTCTTTATTATTATTGACTAAAATTCATTCATTAGATATTACAAACTTTTGTGAATATCACTTCATATTCAAATTTTAATCAAGAACGAAATTAAACTTAATGAGTATAGTTCAATTGAGAATATAAGATTAATTTATAAAAAAAAAATAGATACAATCTTTACATAATATATTGATGAAAAGAGACAAGAGTTTTTAAGGGTAACTAAACTTTACACTGATTAGTCTCATAACAAAATTGAAACTTATAAGATATTTTTATAAAATTTCTAATTATGGTGGTTAAAAAAATGTGTATAAAAAAAAAAGTGTTGTTAATTAGTACACTATTTCATTAGTTGCATAATAATGCATATAATTGTAGCTGTCACTAACCTTTAGCCGGCACAAACACGAGTCCATTCCCAGCACCGAAATCCGCCGTGGGGTTGTACCTCAGCAGCAGCTCCGCCGGCACGCCGGCTTCCGCCGCAACCAGCTGCAAGCTGTCACCGACCCGAAGCGGGTACGTCATGAACAGCCCATAATCCTTGGACACGTGTCGGTTTCCGCAGGAACAGTTAACGGTGACGTTGATGTTCACGTTTTCGGGTATATCATGCGGCGGGTACTTGTTGACCCTGCTAACCCAACCCTCCGTCGTGAGGTTCGAGAAATCAACTTCAGCAACTACCTTGTACGTGTCTCCGTGTTGGATCGCGTACGAGAAAGTGTGCCCCAAAAACGCACCGTTCAAGCAGTCACACGAAAAGGGCACGTTGATCCGCGTTTGACTAATAATCACGTTTGGGTTCTTAACACTTGGGTTGTATATTAGAATCTCCGATGTGGGCCTTCCGAAGAGGTTGCTAATGTAAGTGAGGTTTGTGCCGTTCCGTAAGTAATAGGAAGCTAAAGCAAGGTTGCAGCCAGTAACGCAACTACCTTTGACTCTTGTAATAGAAATCAATAACTGAATTAAGAGAAGGAAGAAAACATGGGGTGGTTTTGATTTTGTAGTTGGGTGTGTGGTCATTTTTTTTGTGTATAAGAGGATAGAGGAAAATTAATGCTGTGGGGTTGTTATTGATTAGAGCTCATTAGGAGGTTTAGGAGTTTGGTTTATTTTAGGTGCAACTTCTCATTAATTTGATTTATTATATATAGCACCAATATTAATGACGTTTAAGTTGCCATCGACACTATGTTGAACGAGTCTTTTCTTGTTAAATATTCCTTCTAGCTAGTTATTGTTAATGGTGTTGTACGTTGTTATTTTAATTTCTAATTTTTTTGTTGGGATGGTTGTGAGGCTCAATTTAAAATTTGGAGATTACGTGAAGAATGTAACTTCCAATTAAGCTTCGGCTGAAAAGGGGATGGAGAGCGACTCCAAATGGGCGAATCGTGGATTCTTTTTAGGTTTATAAAGGTTATAATAATGTGAAATAAAAGTTAAGGAATTACGTCACTTTGTGATTTTATAATGAAATTAATGGTACAAGCTTTTATTGTATATTGAAGAAAATTTGTTTTTATTGTATTTTTTTCATATTTTTTACGGGCAAATTTGTTTGGTGTATTGTGAGACATTAATTGTGGACATTTTTGTCAACGTGGATTTGAATCCTGACTCTCTATACTATATATAGAAAACTATTTTCTTTTACTAAATTCAACCTTCATTCGTCGTTTTTGAGTTATTACTATTGTATTTATTGATCAGCAGAAACCAGAAAGTATAACTAATAGATGTAGTACAAATACTTAATTATATTTCTGTTGAATAAATTTGTTTGAAAATTAAGTCTGGAGAATAAAAACTGAAGGGCTAATATAAAGATCTAAACTTATGAAGTTATAGATTTTGGATTGAATTTTTTTTAGATTAATTATAATCATATTCAATCAATGATAAGAAATTTAAATAAAGCAAGAATGATTATTAGAAAAATAATTTCAGATCGATGTATGTTTTTTTTTAGTACAGTGAGATATTTGATATGGTAGTTGGAAGAATAGTATTTTTAAACGTAGTTTTTGACAAAGAAAGAGAAGGAAGGATATTTTGAAGAAATTAAATAGAACTTTGTTATATAGGAAAATAACGATTGACTCTATCGTCTTCTGATTTCTGGGCTTTTAACGATGTGAAAAAAATGTTGAACAAAAATAGAGAGCGAAACACGTATCTATGTGTTTGTCGAGAACGTGCCATTTTCGAAGAACTGAAGAAGGAGAAACGTCAACAAAGAGGGATATTGGAAGAAAAATGTTTCATAAAAATCTATTATATTATAAGATACCAAGAAAAAATAAATAAATATTATAAAATTTATGATATAATATATATATATATATATATTAATGAGATATTTAAAATAAATAAATATTTATTTATGATTCCTCGAATTCAAAATGGTGAGTTCCATCTTTGACATAAAAGTTCTTAACATTCCACGTAAGCTCAAAGATATTTTCTTTACGTGGATTGAAGCGTGTAGATATTTTTGGCTTTGGAGAGACTATTGTAGTCACACGTTTTTTTTGTCCTCGCAAAAACTAAGGCCTTTCTTCAATTCACAACACAAATAGTGTAAGTGTTAGCTATGGAATCCTGTGCAACTCTACCACTTTCTCAGCTTCCTTATGTCTACCCTTCAACACTTAGTAGCAACAAAGCTTATCCTTTTTGGCCTTGCAAGCGAAGGAGCTCATCACAACCAACACGCTTACACTGCAGCAAGATGTTTGTACCTGGTAATTGGTTCCGTTACTTTTTTTTTTATCAGAAAATGTTAATAGTTAATTTTGATAATTTTTGTTAAGAGGGAATCAAACTTGCACCCTTTCATGCCTATAATTTTTTCGTAACCTCTCAATCAATTTTATAGTATATACAACTCTGGATACAAGGTTAGAAGTCTTTTTAAGAATTTCAAGTCAAAAACAGACTATTAACAATTACATAACCTAATATATATGTACTGTGCTATACTGGGATGTAGGATTTGGAGAAGCATCACCAGAAGCAAAGGCTGCTCAAAACCTCCATAATTTCTTCACCTTCGTTGCAGTGAAGATTGTTGCTGCTCAACTTGAGGTTCCTTCTTCTCCTTTTTCTTTTTCCACTCTTATGGCCTTTCTTGCCATTTGTTTGCATAATTATGTGCTCGCTTGTATTCATTCAAATTACTGCCAATCGTTGAAAATAGAGAACTCCCAAGGTCTTTTTGAACAACAATTCACTGATCATTATTCTTCTTTATTTTTAACTGAAAATTTCGTACAATTTTACACTATATTTACAAGCAGATTTAGTCTTAGAATGCTTCAAACTTTTACACTATTCACGCAGCTCACTCTTAATTTGAACCTTCCTTATTATTATTGTATGAATTCGGTTGTGATTTTTACTAATAATTCATAGTCCTTTTTTTTCTTTTGATAAACAGAAACAGGGTTTAATATATTTTTAATCTATACAAATATAGCAAATTTTTGTTTTAGTCTCTAAAAAATATCGTTGATTTTAATCTTTATAAATTTTAATTCAAAATACACTCTTATTAATGAAATAACAAGTTTCCTGAAAATAAAGGAATTTGTTTAAGATCTCATTTCTCAGTCATCACGAACTTACCCATCATGCAGTCACCAATTTCAATTCATAGAGTTATAAATTATTATTTTTAAGTCATCTTAACATAGTATTTGGTCGAGGAAAGGAATTTTATAAATTTTCCTTTTCTAACTAAAAAGCTTGGAACGAGTAAAATGAGGACCAAAATCTTCCCCCTTTTTTTCCAATTTTCTCACTCTTCTAATTAACATTGGTGATATTTAGAGAGATTTAAACCTCCAACATTGTCAATGTGATCCAAGGCTTAACAACAATAATAATAATTTGTCATTGGATTTTATTTGATACACGATTGTTCAACTAATTTATGATAACGGTATAAAACATTTTTTTTCTAATTTAATATCCTTTTTAATTAATGAATGCTTTTGTTTTCTCTCTAACAATATCATCTGTCAAATAATTATTTCCTTGAGCAGAGCTACAATCATGAAGCATATGAGGAGCTGATGGAATTCTTGAGTAGACACTCGTTGAATGATGGTGACAAGTTCTGTGCCAGCATGTTCAGAGAATCATCAAGACATAAGAATTTAGGTAACGACTATTATCAACCCACCCCCCAATCGGTATCTAATTATTAATTAGGTTAAATTTTTTTTTCTTAGTAATTTAATTTTTTTTCATTTTCATTTTTGTAAACTATTTTTTTCATTTTAATCTTTATAAACTGTATTTGTTTTATTTTTCATCATTAAAGTGTTTTGAACAATAAATAAATACTTTGAATAATGAAAAAAAATATTATTCATAGTATTTTAAAAATAAAAAATAAAAAAAAAACTCATTTTATAAGGAATAAAATGAAAAAAAATCTAATTTACAAGAATAAAAAACAAAAAATTACAAAAATAAAAATAATAATTTAAACCTATTAATTATTAATATCTAACTTGCAACTTCTTTTTTGTGTGTGATCATTGAATGAACGAAATCTCGCGAACTGATGATGTGGGGCTCTGCCATGTACACCAATAGCCCTACGCATAATGGAGGTAAGTAGATTATTTTTTATTATTTGATTTTCCATCACCTGTTAACTAGTTCAGATTAAGTACATAACCATGTATTATTATAGGTTCGATCAGCATACTGCAAAAATGATTTTGAATGGGACAACATGAAGCGTCTAGCTTTTAAGGTTTGTAATTATTACATTTTCTTGTATATGTTCAGGATGTTGATCCTACTGAAATTTATTAAACTTCCTACATAATTCAACAAATGTTTATAATTCAGCCTGTGTTGTCTTGTAGATGGTCACTGAATCTAACACGAGGCTCATGACGGAATATGTCTTAGAAACCAGTCATGTTGAAACCGAGAAGTGAATAGTCCTTCATTCCCTCTGATCGAACAGGAGCTAGGGCAATGAACTTATTTATATGTACAGGAAAGAACTTGTCTACATGGTTTTCGACCAATTTTATACTCCAGTATTAACATGGTTATGTTTAAAAAAAAAAAAAACAGTTAGATCATAAAATGGTTGGGACAAGTTCGTGTTAGAAATTGATAATGAACAGAATATATTGTTAAACCCTCCATGATATTTTTGGGATACTTGGAGCACCAGAATCATAGTGGTGCTGTTTCAAGGCTTGGTTCTGAAGACAGCTTTGACCAATTTGTGCGTAATCAATTTTCCTTTACACCTGAAAGTGAAAACACCGTCCAACGATGAAACAAGCAACAAGCATTACCTTCAATCGTCGATGTTCAAGGAACAATTTCCTATTTGATAATTTACAGTTTACACTTCATGATCTCCAACCAACACAACTAAATTTCAAAAGCAGTAGCACCTTCTTCACTAAGAATAAGATATAGTGTTTGTTGTCAGTCTTGTAAGTACAAATATTACAGTACATTGTACAGCTTGAGGTTTACCAAGCATGGATATTGATTATAACCTTCCTCCTATGCACCTCCTATTTATAGGGCATTCTTGGATAGTGACACAATCAGTTGCTTTCTGTTCTATGGACAGAAATCATCAACAATTAGAGATATAGGCTTCCTCTGTTTTAGAATTGGATGCATTTGTCCTGTACTATTGTTAAGACAAAACCTTCCATTATACTCCAACCAAGCAGACTTCACAATCACTTGTCACTCTATGGCTGCAAGTGATCGCAAAGAGGTCGAGACAAAGAAAGGCAGGGGTTAGTTGTCACAAGGTTGTCCGCTGCCAAGGAGCTATGTTTCCAAACCACATGCACATATGATATTTTTGAAAACACCTTTAAGTTTATCTTCTATCAGATTTGAATTGAAACTAAGCAGTATCTGTTGCATCAACCCAGCGATGGAGATCACTTGAGGTATGAATTTCACCATTGCTGAAGTATGAATGGGCATATTCTTCTATGTGATCCAACCTGTAATTAGGTGTCATCAGCAGCATATACTTCAAATTTGATCAACTGAAGTGAAATTTAAAATTGATCTGATCCATTCATAAAGATATTAATAACACAAGTAAACCACAAAAACATGAAATGACAAGTAGAGCTATTGCTCCTTTCATTGGTAAGACTTCCTAACTTCACTACCAGAACCAAAATGGTAAGATGAACTTTTCATCTAAGCAAATAAGATTCGTCTGAACGACCAAAAAGGCACAGAGTAAATTGAAACCATAAATATAACTGTGAATATACTTTGGTATGAACAGAACAACATTCCAGAGGACAATTACAGATTACCTATACACGTAGTTCACCATGATCCCTCCACTTTGAGAAAGACCTTTATCTGAACGATCTGCCATCCAGTTTATTCTTTCAACCATCTGTTCCATATTGAGAAGCAAAATTACTGGTTTCAGAGTGAAAATACCATTACCAATAACAATGAAGTTTATCGGCTGTAAATTATGGTTGCAAGACATACCGCTCCATTTTGCAAGTGAAAATTTGCTACAGAATCCAAAGCTTTTCCTCTTTTCTTCTCTTGCAGAAGGTACCTGTGATACCAAAGAATCCCAAATGTTTTCTGATTACTTTACCATGACTGATAAATTATACGTATAGCAAGCTGCCTAGCTCAATGCAATCCTTCAAAGTCATTTCTAACATGGCTTTTTTTTATTTCACATAATTTGTTTCCAATATTGCAATACCTGGCACATAAACGCATCAAAGGGGATTTTAATGCTGACAGAAGTTCTGGTGAATGGATCCACTTGTAGGATGTAGAAGTAAGCAAGTTGAACATCACATCCATTCCATTTTCTCCTGTAGCAATATCCCTGCATCTCATATTGATATTAGTCACATGATAGTATCCTCATAGACAAATTAGGGAAGCAAATAGAAATTACTATTCACATTATTTGTCACCACTAATAGCCATGGCATGTTGGGAAAGAAATTTGAGTGTACTACTGTTAAAATATGATTCTTTATAATGACAACCAAGGATCATAAAAAGGATAACGTTTGGTGACTATTGATTGAGTTGGAATTGGGCATATTGCATTATATAAAATCCTTAGAATCAAGGTTACAAATCATAAATCAAATTGTGGATCATTAAGCTAATTTTTTAGTCATAAATCACACCAAAACATAAAATTGAAAGACACTAAAAAAAATAGGTGGAAACATATCATATAAAAAAAAAATATAAAACTGTTCAATGTAATAATTTTCAACTAGGATTGTCAAAAAAAAAAAAAAAAAAAAAACCGTAAGTCTCACAAAACAAAATAATTATTGAGCCTTGCCATCAACTTATATAGAAACTAATAAATTTTAAAAAAACTATAATAAATAAATAACCAAGTGAACTCATAAGTCATAATTCTTGTGAGTTACTGAATGCCAGTTCATCCTAAGTGCACTACCTGACATTGTGGAAATTGGAGATAATTACATTTTACATATAATTTATTTGTCAAAAATAATACAATTATCTCAAGTACCATCCTTCTCGCCTTTGAAGCCATATAAAATGACTGTATGAAGCTTCTGTTTCAGAAGAACAAAAAACAGAGCAACGATATAGCCAAATAAGAAGTATATGGCGTGAGCGAGTGATTGTGTAAAGCGTTGTTTCTAAAAAAAGAAAAAAAAGCAATGAAACAGCAGTGTTTAGAGTGAGTGACAATGCATAGGGTACATTTAGTTAGACTCCTTCAGTTTCTTTTCAATTAACAATATAAGTTAATACAAGTTTTCAATTTCTTTGATAAAAATGGAAAAAGAAATCAAACAAGAGGAAAAAAACTGAATCACTGAATGTTGCATATAAATCATAATGGAATCGTACCAGTTCACGTATGCATCACATGATTCAAAGTCATTTTTGAATTGTGATTCATAGCATGATGCAAATTGTGAACTTGCCGAAGCATATCATATTTAATTATGCAATCTGAATCTTGAATCATGCATTTCTAAACTTAACAACTATGCATAATGCATAAAATTTCTAAAAAATATTTCAATACATAGGGAACCAATTGGGCACACAATTAAAGGAGAAAATAAAATGTAATGCAGCTATTAGGATAGTTCACTTGATGATGATATGAAATTGCGATATAAAAGTAACAAATGGTGTTCCCAAAAAAATTCCAAGAATATTATAAGATAAAAATATGAAGATAACAGTATGTATTTTACTTAGGTAAACTCATAAGTGCTTCTTCCTCCTCGGGTTTAAGTATATTCTCATAGAAAGCGGAACTGGATCCCTCTGCTTGTGGTTGTGACAAATTGTCTCCTTCAGCAAGCAGTCTTTGAGATGCTAACTTGGATAAAAGCCACGACATGAATCCCGGGATGGGACTGAGGGTTGCAAAGGTCTACAGCCAAAAATTGATTACCAATGTGAGATGTGAGTGGACACACAAGTAAAATTTAATACATAAGATACAGCAGTATCCAAGGAAATATGACATTTATCAAGAAATTTTCATAACATCAGTGTCCAATAATTACTCTGATAAAGCATATTACTTTTAGATTGTTCTAGAACGAGGAAGGAAGATATATCAATTTGACAGAATAGCCTGTTTGGCAAATTGCCATGTGCCTTTAGTTCTATAACAATCTTTGTAGAACAATGATTCCAGAAATCTGCATCTTTGAGAAGAGGTCAAAAGTTTAAAACATGGCAATTTAAAGAATGAAACCATAAGGTTGTACAAATATACTTGGAAAATCTCCCCATCAAACGTGAAGAGTAAAGGGAAGGCAACACATTTTGTTGTGGACAATACCAATCATATCAAAACCACAGAAATAAAAAGTATGAAACTGAGGTTTAAAAAAAGCTTAAGATAGAATTATGTTAATTAAATGTTGTGCATTCACAAATTCCATGAATCTCCACATAGTAATTGATAAAATACTTACAGAAATATGCGGCATCTCTCTTTTCACCTGTGTTACGACCCGTTTGATGAGAAATTTTCCCAAGTTGATCCCTGATAAGCCAGGCTGCAAATTATGGCCAATCAAAAATACATCAATAAATAAATAAAAATAAACTACCTCCATCATATTATTCTTCAGGGAGTCAGGAGGGGGAGAAGCAGACCGTAGTATATAAACAGAAAAGCAAACAGATCTAAGGTGCTAACATAAAAACCGAACAGAGAAGAAAAGAGGAAAATTAAGCAAATAATAGCAATAAAATCCAGTCAGCAAAAAAGCCCAACAATAAACAGCTCACTTTTGACTAAGAATGATAATGCTGAACTTCACCATGATATAATTATAGAATTAACAATTATTTGATAATATAGTCAAATCTCCACTAGCTGCAACTTTTCATTACTTTTTTTATACACAGCAATACCTGAGTTGATGATATGGAGTAGAACAAGGCACATGTTGCCTCACTTTCAGGTATAGGAGGACTATCCCACAAAACTTCCTGTGAAACAAATAAATATTGATTAAAATAAGTTACTGAAAAAGCGTTTGTTTCAGTTGAGTTTAAACAAAATTAACCTGTATAGTCTGAGCAACATCCTTCAGTAGTGCAACTTCAATGAAAATTAGGGGTTCACCTGAGGAAAACATAAAACAAGAGCACATAACATAGTCTAATACACTTGAAACTTTAATAATCTTTTAGAAACTAGACAGAAATTAATGTGCATTGATTGAGTTAAAGCACTCAGCAGTCAGCACCCTTGATACTTATAAGAATTTATAAGAATAAAAACATTTTTCATTTACAAGAATAATAATAATAATAATAATAATAATAATAATAATAATAATAATAATAATAATAATAATAATAATAATAATAATAATAAGGAATTAAACTATTTCCTATGATTCTAACTTTCCAATGATACATTAACTCCTTTAATTCCCAATGACAAATTAATCACAAAATGTATTTTCAAATAACATACTTGAGAAGAGGTATATAAGTACAATATATTAAACCAGTGAAATACATTGGGTCAAATAGGATCAAATTAATCAATTCATGTCCAAAGTGTAGACTATAGAAAGTAGTAACGCGAAATTTAACTTTTCAAGCTACTTGATATGAGAATAATGAAATTCCATTGTACTACCTATGTAATACAATCACCTAGAAAGCAAATTGTTGTTACTAACTTTCTGAGCTGATACAGACTCATAATATTGACTAAAGGTGGAAACAATGACCACTAGGATGTTGATTAAAGCACCAATATAAATTATAAAACTGTGAAAAGTAGAGAATTATCTTTCAGTAACCAAGTGTTAGAAGAACTGCTGACCAGGAATAGCGGGATGTAAATATCCAAAACAACGACGGCCAATTCCCAGTCTTCTCTTAAGATCTAGAAGGTTGCTAATAGGGTGCACAGCCTACACAAGATATCAAAGATTATGCATACAGTGGAAGACCAGAGCTACATTGAATGACAATTCAAGAAAAATGGAGAAAAGTACTTCATAAGCAACAATTTTCTCCAGCAAAGAAGCAGGATCATCCCATGTAATCTGGTGAAGCTCTAAGGCAGCAGGACTAAGCCATGTAATAAATTTTTCCATTAAATAAGAATCCAATGCTCTCAGCGATGCAATATTCTCCTCTCTGTGTAATGGAATGATTGAATTATCATACTCAAAATTTCAGGAAAGCAGGTTGAACCCTTATTCTTGTCTTTTCTTTCTTTCATCCTTTTCCCCAATAATGTTATGAACTGTAGGTATCTAAAATTCATACTTTCATAAATTTATTTGATGTTAAAGTCCTCATAGCAAAAATCCTTGTGCAGACGATTATAGACAATCAGTATCTGAGTTATCTAACATAGAGTTCACTAAAATTTAAAGAGGAAACAAGGAACTAAGATTTCTTTTATTTGCTCCTTCTGTCATTGTAACATAAGGAAATAGACATAGAAAAATTGTTCAAAATAAAGTCGTATAGAATCTTCCATAAACTTACGCGAGAATAGATAGGATATCTTCTCGAAGAATGGATAAGATCCTCAACCCTCCCGGATGAGTGTTGAGACGCTCAAAGAGAACTTCATAAACCGGCTGAAGGGCATGCCTCAAATTCCTTTCAATGCGATAGAAAGAAGAAAACAAACCTTCGTCTTCAGAGCCACTAACTTGAGCTTTGTCTGCAAACCCAGTCATTTTTTTCACACCACAGTTTTGAAATCAACAATGCAAAGAGTTACACACACGCATGCATGCATGATGCACCCATACACACACATACGCCTTGTAATAACTCACCAGCAGGAAGTTCAAGTCCAAGGTACTGCTTTATCAGTTCACGCACTTGTGACCTATTGAGATCATATTCTCTAGCAAGGACAAGGAGCAACTTGCGACGGTTTTCATGAGAAAGGTTAAAATAACCCTACATTATTACCAGCTTATGGAAATGAAATTAGCAGTGATAACAACAAAATCGGGAAAAAGAAAGTTTCATTGCCATTAAGGTTGTATTTGGATAAACTTTTCCCTAAACACTAATAGAATAAAAAAATAAGAAGGAAAGATGCAGTGAGCATCTCTATAAGCTAATATCAACTTATGCACTGTTTATGGAGAAGCTAGACGAAAGAACTTATATAAAAGTTAAGTACACAAGTTGATTTTTAACTTAGGGGAGAAGCTCATTCATTTAACCTTCTTGTTTACTTCTCCTATTAATACGTATGGAGAAATTTATCCAAACAGAATCTAAATCCAAAACTAGATTACCTCCGAGAAGTTGTTAAGCACATCATCTAGAACTTCTGTTTTGTTCATTGATATGGCAGAGTGCATTGAGGCGCGGACACGCTTAAACTCTCTATGAATAATTCAAAACAACACAAATAAAAGAAGAAAAAATTGAGCATAAAAGAAAAAAAATTAAGCAAGCAAAATCCAATTCCAAGTATGTGAAACAAAAAATAAATAAATAATTAAAAATTAGGAACCTCTCGGAGTTGCCGGGGTCATTTGGCGCCGAATTTCCATCAGCTGGCGATCCGTTTTGGCGGGAATTCTGCTGCTGCATTTGACTCGTCGCGTTCTGCTGCGCATTCATCACAAACGAAGGAACAATAAGCCAACAAGGATCAAATTAAAAGCGAATTCACGCACAAAATAGAATCGATTTGCTTGAAAAAATAAATCAAAAACAAATATGTACGAGTCAAATCTGCACCAAAAAATGAGGCGAAATTCAAAGGTCTGGACAGAATTGGGAGATTACTCACTGTTAGAGGAATAGGAGAGAGAGAAAGGCTTGTACGATCGTTGGGCTTCATTCTGGCGCGCATCAAAATGGACAAAGCTTTTTTGTTCATTTTTTATAATATTTCCGTATTTATTTGCTGAAAGACTGTGCGTTCGGAAATCAAAATCAATAAACTGGTATCAGTCAAACAACTTTGCTTTCTGCTTTTGGATCGTGCGTTACATCGTTGTTTGGCAACAACCTCGACTATTTATGTTTCCACATTCTTATTCCGAGGTCCCAGCGAGCGAACGTTGCTTGCAAGCCACATAAATATTTGTTTATTTGTACATTTTGGGTCAACGTGTCATGTGGTTTGAATGCAGTTACAGGTTCTGGCCCAATTCAAGTTTTGGGCTCTATTGGACTCTTTCTTTATGGGCCTGCTTAATTGGACTTTAATCTAATACGAAAATCGGCAAATTGTAGCTAGAATTTTGTATTTTTTTTATAAACACGTATATTCGCAAGGTAATTTTGTTTTAACCTTGCTAGAATTACTGTAAGCGGAAAAATCTTTCTTTAATGTAATTGTATAATCAAAATTTAAACTTTAGATTACTAGTTAACTAGAACAATCCTATATAGTTGATCCTAATACTATATGATAACTATATGGGACCGTGGAAATCAATGGGTGTTCAAGGGGCAAAAACAGCAAATTTAATATGTGCTTAATAAGGCCATGGCTCATTGTTTCCGTCGTGAAACTCCTAGAGAAATGCACAGATGGCCCCCTCCCCAAAATGGAAGGATCAAAGGTAATTTTGATGTGTTCATCAGGAAGGATCACGGTGCGAGTTTCGGTGTTGTTTTAGAGACAAAGTTGGAAAAGTCCTCGCTATAGCAACAAAATTTGTTCCTGCTCTCTTCGACCAAAAAATTGTTGAAGGCTTTGTTTTTGGATGGAGTCTACAGTTCGAAGAAGAGTTATGATGTTTCTGCAAGTATAACGGGGTGAATTTATGATGAATCGAAGATGGAGTAACCCTCAGGTGAACCCTGATGTTTGTCGAATGATGTGTTAATTCAATTATTCACAACTGGTTATCGTTGTCTAAAAGAAATTTATCAAAATTTAAAAATTGAAATTTCTTTTTACAATTTATTATGTTACTAGCTAAATTAAATAATTTTATTTTACTTTAAATAATTTTATACGGATTACTATCGTTAATAGTAGAATAATATTAAATATTCATGTTGTCGTTACTTTAAAAAAATTAATTATGAACAGATTATTAATAAGTTTTGCAATAAAAAATTACAATAAAGATAATATTTAAATAATTATGATGGTGTAAGTTTTTTTTTTTTTGTCCAGAGCACAAAAAATCTTATGATCGATCCTTCATATTTGATATCCTTGTATAGGAGAATGTATCTCATTTTTCTCCTTTAATATATTACAGTTTTATCTTTAAAAAAATTGATAACTGTGATCCTAAATGAAAATAAGTGACTTATGAGTTATGACACTATCATATGCTTATTTTTTCTATTTAAGCAAGCTTCTATGTTGTTTTGTAATGAACAATTCTTTACATATGATGTTCTTCCATCTTAATAAATGATTAAAGCAGATTTTCCAAAGAGATAAAACAAAAACACCGAATACGACCAGGAACCAAGGTAACTTGGGAAGCATTAATTACCGCTAGAAAAATTTAAAAGTCCAAAATAAATGTTGTTGGTAATCCTTTTTGATGTCCAACACTCTCTCTACCTTGGACATGCAAGTATATAGTAATTTTTAGGTAAATTTTTTTAGAAAATAAATAGAAAATATTAAATAAATGTTAGAATAAAGCTAAAATTCATTACTTTTGGTTTTTATTATTAATTTTTATTATTTTAATATTTAGGAGCAATAAATGAAAGAAAAGAAGTAAAATAAATAAGCAACTGGATCTGAAGGTTCACGCGGATTGCGTCAGGCCCACGCTGATCGCGCCAGACCTACTGGAAGTCCACGCGGATCGCGCCATTCTCGCGCGTATCGTGCCACGTTTACTGGAAGCTGGCGTCGCGCGACCGTTACTGGAAATCTTAAAACTGAATGAAGATAAGATAATAACAAAAAGATACTAGGGTTTTGCAAGCTTGGCTATAAATAAAGAAGTAATGGGACGTTTTAAACACACACCCAGATGCAGAAACACCAAAAAGGAGGCATTGAAGGAAATCAATAATCAAGAAGATAAAGAAGGAAGTCAAGATTGAGGGATTTGATTACTCTTCTTCTTTGTATTCTTTTCTATTCCTTATTATCATTGTATTGAGCTAAATATACCATGTCTGGCTAATCCTTCTTTGATTGTGGTGATGTCAAAAGCCAATGTAAACTCTTGTGTTAATTGAATTGATGTTAATTAATCTTATTATAATTGTTTCACTTTATCTTGTTCTTAATCTTTGATTATCATTGATAGACTTGATCAATCTATTAGGGTTCTAAGGGCTAGAATTTACAATAGGGATATTGGGGTTTTAATTTCTGAAATCGGTAAAGTAATAATCCAACATCACCTAGGAATAGGGGTGAAAGATTGCAAAGCATAATATGTCAACTTAAAGCTTAATCTGAAAAGGGGTTGCTAAGGGATTAGAATTCTTAACTAAGATTAAAGGGTTAAAATACCGAGAAATCTGGGTTTAACTAATGATGTAAGACATATCTTTGAACAATTATAATAAGTGAAATGAAATTAATTATCAACTCAATTACATAAGTAGGGAACAGAGGTGATTGTGCTTTAACCACAATTCATCTTCATAAGTTCACAAATTATCATCAATATTATCTTTAATCATAATTGCAATTTAATTTTATTATTTTAATTCCTTTTATTCACAACAGAATCCTTAAATTACTTATTCACAATTCATCAATTATTTTATTTTTATTTTTTCTAATTTAAAGATATTGATTACAAACAAATTAGTGCATCAATCCTTGTGGAGACGATATTTTCTTATCATTATATTACTTGTACGATCGGTACACTTGCCGTGAGTTACGCATCAATTTATTGACGCAACATCCAAAACTCTCTCTATTCTTTCCTTGGACATATTTTGTCGTTAGTTGTTAATTCGATTTAAATTAATTGAATTTAAAATTAAGAATTTCAAACATAAAAGACTTTGTGGATTTAAAAAAAAGAAATGAAAAATATTTTTTTAGTAGGTTGACCCCATTGACACCCATCATCTAGCTAGCTCGATAGCTATTTAAAACTTGCAACTTGCAATATGAATCTTTCTCTAAAAATAAAGTATCAGCATTTTCTTTTGGGGAAAAAAAAGAGATGGGCTAAGCTCTACAAACGCAATAAACTATCACCAAACAATAAATTGACTAGATCAGGGGAGGGGTTATAGATAACAAGTTAAAAATTAAAATAAATAAAAAATAAAAGAATATTAATGACTTTTAGCATTATCCTTAGGGTGTTCCTCGGATAACTCGATGAGGTCGACTATTGACAACAAACCAATTAAATTGAATCATATTAATTCAATTAATTGATTTCTTTTATTTTGAATACTAATTATTAAATCAAATTAATTATCTGTTGTTAGATTTGTAGTTTTTCTAACTAAAACTAATTAGATGGCTCAATTATCTTTTAACTTTCAAGTTAATACATTTTAGACTTTAATATTTAACTTTTATTGTTTTCTTTTTTATTCATTTTGATTTTATTTAGTATTATCAAATGACTTAATTTAGTCATATTTATTATGTAATTTGTATATCATATTTTGGGTAAAGAAATTTAAAATATATGTTAAGTTATAACTATAAAAAACTAATATTAAATAAAAAAACAACAAAAAATATTTAACCTTGCATTATTAAAAAAGAGTATAAAATTATAACAAATAACAAAAAGTGAAAATAAAAAAGCTAAAAGAACATAATAATTTGTTTTTATCGAAATAGCAACCGAATAAGGTGTTTTGCAACCTAGTTGCTAAGCCTTTGCCGACAAAACTCCAATTCGGTAACAATTTAGTAATCGAACTGGTCCGGGGGCAAGTACATAAAATTTGGTGGTTGTGTATTTGGTTGCTATTTTGCTTGGGCCATCATCCGTGACCAAATATTTATGTTGCTAATTCAGTCGCTAATAAATAATTAAATTTAAAATATTAAACAGTAAAATAATTTCGGTTGCTAATTCGATCGTTATGTAATAATTAAATTTTTAACATCAAATAAACAAAATATGCATTTTGGTCGCTAACTTGGTGGCCTTTTAATATTTAATTTTTGAGTGTAAAATAAATTAAAAATACAATTCAATCACTATTTGTTAATGAATTTTAAAATAAAATAAATCGGTCGCAAATTTGGTTGCTAAACAAAAATATGCTATATTTTTTTCATTTATTACATTTATACTTGCGTAATAATTCTTGACTATAAATATAATTCTTAGTTAAACTATATAATCAAACTTATAAATAAAAATGGACATTCATAATGTGTAAATATAAGTAATAATAAAGTTATAATTTAAAGATTGATAAAGTACAAATTCAAAGTTTTCAAAGTATCATAATCCAACACAAATATGGCAGTTAAATTACATTTCTATCAATGAGTAAACATATTAATACTAGTCATAGAAACTACTAGTTGAACCCACTTTTGACAAAATATTATAAAACTTAAAATTGTGAGTACAAATAGTATACCTATTGTAGCATGCATTGAAATAGCTACTCAATTCTGAAAAAAAGAAACAGTTATAGAAGAAAAAGAAAAATAATCAATTTTCCTTCAATGTAAAATGGCAGGAAAAGAAATTGACAAGATTAAAATGACAGAAAAATATAATTAAGGTAAAGTTAAAGTATATAAAGTGCAGAAAACTTACAGAAGTTAAAGTAAAAGTGTAAAACTTAAATAAATATAATTTTGAGTCTCCTTATATTTTAAAATTCATTATTGTTAAATTTTTAAACTTCGATTACACTGAAAAGTTGACAAAAGAAAGTCGGTGCAAAATATTAATAAAAAAATTATGCAAAAATAGTTCAAAATTCAACCTTTATTCTTTTTTAATTTATTATATTTATATAATCTTATATATTATCTTTTAAAATATAATATATAAGATTAAATTCTATTTTTGCATGAATTAGAATATGTATACTTATATAAGTTTTATTTTTATAATCTTATGTCTTTTTATCACATTATTCAAAACTTATTTTATAGAGTAAAGATATAATATAAATTTTAGCTTTAATGCATATTTTTTATATAAATTAAAATATTTATAAATGTGATTTAATGATAATATTTGTTACCTATATTAAGATATTATTGTTATTTATTATAATAGTATTTTTATTATAATTAATTTTATTTAATCATGCATGTAACTTTTTAAAAGAATTAAATTATATAATAAAGATATGTAATTAAATAAAATGACAATATCATTTATTTTTTAAAATATTTGTGTATGTGACTTATTGACAGTATTTTTTTATCTATATTACAATAAATAACATGAATATCTTAATATAGATAAAAAAATATTGTCATTAAATCACAAACATTATTTTAAAAGATAAATATAATATATAAAATAAAAATAAAATTTATATAAATACACATATTCTAGTTTATGTAAAAATATAATTTAAATTTATATATTATATTTTAAAAGACAATATATAATATTATAAAAATAATAAATAAAAAAGAATAAAATTTGAATTTTGAACTATTTTCGCATACAACTCATATTAATACTATATTTTACACTAAATACTCAAATGAGTACTTGATTGTAGTGGTAAGACCATGGTTCTAGTCCTTCCTCAAACATTTTTAAAGTTCTATTCCTCAAAATTTTTTAAAGTTCTAATTTTTTAGAAAATGTTGGTAAACTAGTTTAGTCAATATTTAAAATTTAACAATTAACGATTTTGGGGACTCAGCTAGTGAATTAAAAAATAGGAAGACCAATATGGTAAAATATGCAAAATAGGGGACGAAATTTGCAATTAAGGCTTAAATTAAAGTCAATTTGAACTTTCAATGAATGCATAAGTTACTCATTGCATCTTATTGGGCCTTAGTGAAATATTGTACTAAAGTTAAATCGGATCTTCATCAATGCATAAATCTCACTTACATCATATCGAACCTTAATGAATAATTAATGTTAAACTTATGTCTTATATTTTAAAATATTTAATTTTACAAAATTTGATTATGACATATTTCATAATATCAAGGATATTTATTTATTATAGTTTTTAAATAATTATATAAAATAAAAATTATTTTGTAAAAACACAAATTAAAAGACTAATGATAAGTATGATTTATTTATCTTAATCAACAAATGTAAATATTGGTTTGTTAAATTTATTAAAATTTATCATGGTATAATTAAAAATATTATATTTTATTATGATTTATAAAATATTGTAAATATTGTTTTTTAATTTTAAAATATTACTAATATATTAATTTCAATACTTTTCAAGTATAACATGTATTTAAGCATATTATATATTTATTATGATTTATAATAAATTAAAATTTTAATTTCTAATTCTTTAGAAAAAAAACCAACCGGTCTCTAATTCGGCGCTAACCACAAGATGTATGCAATCTAATAGTGACTGAAGAACTTCGGTCTCTATCATCATAATATAGCGATCGAACCGAATCCGGTCGCTATCTTCAAGTCCCTCTTCGGTCGCCAATTCTATTGCTATATTACTTTTGTATTTAAAAGATATATAATGACCGAAATAGACATCGGATATTTCAACGACATGTCATTTCAGCCTCTAATTAAGTCCCTGGCGCAACTTAGTTGCCACTATGAACTTTGGTCGCAAATTCGATCCCAATTAGCCACAAAGGTTGCTCGGCAGTTGCGGTCACTAATGATGACCAAAATGTTTTGGTCTCTAACTTCAGTCACTAAATTGCATTTTTCTAGCCGTGTTTGATATTAAACCAAACCACTTAATTACAGCAAAAAATTGAATGATTTGAAGCACCCATTTGCAGTTGATGGACAAAGGGAAGGAATTGACATTAGGGGAAGTTGAAGTGCAATATCGATGTAGCATTCCGGGAAAGTGATAGAAGATTTTATATTGGAGCTTGCTTGCGAGATTATAAGGGACGTTTTGTGCATGCTTTTACGATTTCGAAGCCTTATTTACCTACCGTGAGAGAAGTTGAGGCACTGGCTCTTCCGCGTATTCTAGATTATCTCAAGAATAAGAGTTTCCTTGATGCTGTGGTGGAAAAGAATTAATAGTCATACAATGGCTCAAAGCCTGTCGGAGCAAATGTTGTAGGCTCCTTATGGATTTATCAAACGTTTATGATTGTTTTGTTAGATGACAAGCAAATTTTGTTGCTCATAACTTGGTTAAGGCGATAAATTCTTATGCTAATCCCTATTACTTTAATGTTATCCTAGATTGTATTGCTACTCATATTTATCATGAAATAACATAAGCCAACTTTTTATATAAAAAAACTACACAAAAAGGATTCTCTACGGCAAAAAACCAACCCAATTAAATATTTTATTATATTTGATCTTGATTGTAAAAATTAAAATATTAAATAAACTAAATAATGAAAGTAAAATTTTATTTGATGAACAAATTTACTAAATATAAATTTGTTGATTTTATTTGATATAAGAGTTCTTAAAATAGTCACAAAATGGGAGGGACCATGGTAAAGAGAAGACGTATAAAGATTATATTCATTTTTAAAAAAGAAAATTTTAAATTATAATATAATAAAACATTTTTATTTCTGGCGTATAAACTTTTTTTTTTGGCATTTTTCTTACTTTACTGTTACAAAAAGGTTGCATCGCATTTATTCCTTGATTTATTCTTTTACTTGGATTGATTCCTTTCAAGTAAGGAAGAGTCTTTCCACTTTTATATATCAACCATTTGTTTTTATCTTCATTTTAGTTGCTATTTTTTTTCTAGTTAAAAATCACCATTAATTAAAAATATAAACATAAATAACTATAAATTTGAAATTAATAACAACATAAACTTTATTACATTGTGATATATATAAAATATTGTCTTATATGAATTATTAATTATACAACAAAATTAGTGTTTAACCGAATGAATTGAGAGATACTCGTAATCTTTGACATATAACCAAAAAATATTTTAAAATGTTAAATTAATTAATTATGCAAATCAGTATTAACTACTAACCATTAGAAATTATTGTTTAATCATTAATATATTAATTATAATCAATAATTATATTTTAATACCAAATTGCACTCACACTGTGGAAACTTTCTATTTAGCCAAAAAAATTGTGTTGAATCACATCATGTATGAAATTTTTTTGAACTAGTGACACTTATATTATTATGAGTGAGATTAATCTTTAGTCCAATAAATTGAGGGATACCAGTTATAGGATAAAAATAAATAAAACTAATTAATCATCATTATATTGTATTGGACTTTTGTTTAGAATATGTAATGGGTTGGACTATTTAATTTATGTTCAATGAGAAGTACTACCCTTATTTGCCAAGTTACTTAATTCTTGTCTTACTGGACCATTAGTACGAATATTTACTATGAATGAATTAACGATGATGAGAATTTTGTCTTCTAATTTAAAAATATAATAAATAAACTAGAGAAGGGGGAAAATCATGCAAAAATTATCGAGGGAAGAGAGAATAAAGAGAAAACGTTATTTATTCTCACGCAAGCAAGTTCCTCAGTCACAGAACTATGCTAGCTTGCATGTGCGTTACTGTAACTATGTATATATCTTTACTTATAATCTAAGAAAATGACAAATGGATGTGGATAGGTCACAAGTAGCTAGCCAGCCGGGAGCAGATTCTTTGCTTTTGTTTTCATCATATTGAGATTAAAAATGGAATACTTGAAACAAAAAAGCACCATGAATTCCAATTTCTTTTTTTAAAAATAAAATCTATAAACACCCTAATGCTAGCTAGTCTATACATAAAGAGAGAAAGAAATATAAAAAAGAAAGAGAAATAGTAGACGTGATAGAAAAAATAAAGAGAAATGAAGAATATTAATAGAGTATTTCTCACGTTGGAGTGTGTAGACAATAATATTAGTCTTTTAGTTTGTGAAGTCGTTAATGGTGTCTCATTCAATACTCTTATCTGGTCTTCAATACTCTTATCTGGTCTACGTAGTGTTCACTTTCCAGCAAAGATGCCAATGTGATATGTCATGACTCATGTCTTGGTCTTTGCTCTCAAATATTTTTTAGGTTGATGCCATTAATACAACACAGATACACGAAGATGCATTGACCTCTCCTCCTCTCTCGCGTGTATGTTGCTTGCGCTGTAATCTGTGATTGGAATTTGAATCTCTAATTTGATTCCAAAGGTTTGGACTTATATCCTGATTTAAGCAAATTAATTGCAACGTACCAATGCCATCTCACCGGCATTTTACAGCCTGACAGTCTTTTTGTAAAATATTTCATCGACAATTTAGACATTCAATCAATGTCACAAAAAGACTTCTAACAAAATTAATAAATTAATAATCAATATTTATCAATAAAAAAATTAATAACATATGTACCAAAAAAGAAAGATACGTGCCAAAAAAAAGGCTAAACTTTATTTTTTTTAATAAAAGAAGCTATGCTATAATAAAAATTGGGTGTTGAAATGACAATTAACTTTCCGATTTATTAGTCGTTGTTGTTGAGCAAGGTGTGTACATTATGTTGAATGCTTTCGATAATATAATTATTCTATGTGAAACATCATTATTTATTTTTATATGTAAATCTATTTTTTAATGTTTAATAGTTACTAACATAAAAAACAATAATAACATTACTCAATGTGATGTATGCATAGACTAAATAAAGTGTGGCACTACTAAGTTGAGATATATGATTAATAATATTAATGAAATTCAGTTTAGTTAATAAATAATTGAGTTAATTTTTTGGATAGTTATGTTATCGACACAAAATATTGATTGATTTTATTAATGACTAATTTTATTATGAGAATATGATTAGTCACTTCTAATTGAATTCTTTCTTTATAACTAATTTTTTTTATGGAGAAAATTTGAATCTAAAATCTTACTTAAAGAAACTAAATTTAATACAGATCAACATTTTATTGGTGATAATTAAGTTATCTAAACATGTTAATTAAAATTTAACATTCGATATATATATATATATATATATATATATATATCGAATGTTAAAAGATAAAATTTATGTGCTGAAATTTATACTTTTAAAAGTTAGTATGAGAACTGGCGCGTTATATCTGATTAAAAAAAATGATGTATGCACGTTAATAAATGCATGTAAAGTTAGAAATCATCATGCATGATTCAAAAGTCGAAATAAGTTCAACCATCATTTTCATCAACGGGCTAACTACTACAGCGCTACTCTCAAATCAAAACATGTCTCTGTTTATATATTATGTCTCTCGCAACAAATGTCTGGAATTAATTTTTCTACAGAAATAATAAGGGCATTGAAAACATATAACATAGTACTTATTACCCTGTGCTTTGTTAACAAGAAAAAAATAGTAAGGAGAGAGAAACCTTGAAAATCCCAGTTAAAAGAAAATAAATTTTGAATTCTTTTATTATAGTAGTATACAAAAAGTTTTTACTTTTTAACATATACGTACTAACTAGTTGTATGAAAAGTTTATTAGTTTAGAGACTTTTTTAATATGTATGCCAATATTTTGATATACTATGCTCGTATTTGATGTACTGGTAAACATAAAAATTATACTAATAGTATATCGATTGTATATGTTATAATGTTAATAAACTATTGAATATTTTAAGATTATCTTAATGGATCTTGTAGGTTAAAATTTAAATAAACGAGATATTTGTAATTATATAATTTTACAGGTTATTTTATTATTTACATTTCATTATATTGTAAAATGTATATTTATATGTCAAATTAATTATATTTGATAAGTACCAAATAGTTCAAATATATTTTATAAAAA
>PYAF01003359.1:569510-643047 GCA_007407185.1 Glycine tomentella | reverse complement strand
ATCGACAACTCAGCTCTGTCATTACAGGAGGAAGACAATTTTCTTGAAGCTGTTTCAAATATGTCACGCTTGCGGCACCCAAACATTGTGACATTGGCTGGATATTGTGCAGAGCATGGCCAACGACTTCTAGTTTATGAGTATATAGCAAATGGAAATCTGCATGACATGCTCCATTTTGCTGAAGATAGCAGCAAGGCATTGTCTTGGAATGCCCGTGTACGCATAGCACTTGGCACAGCCCGGGCTTTAGAGTATGTTTCATTCACATATCTGACATATTAAGTCTCTCCTTGGCATGGCCTTGACTGGCTACTCCACCCCCCCTGCTTTTCCCTCAAGTATATTTGTTTTAGCCTTGTAGAGTGAGTTAGCATGTCACATTCAGGCTAATTTTTCAAGTTATGCTTTGTCTATCAGGTACCTGCATGAAGTGTGCTTGCCTTCTGTTGTACATAGAAATTTCAAATCTGCAAATATATTACTTGATGAGGAGCTGAATCCTCATCTGTCTGACTGCGGTTTAGCTGCTTTGACACCAAACACTGAGCGGCAGGTTGGTGAAGATGCCTTTGTTTCCTTCATGCATAGCTGAATATGGTTTTTGTATCTATTATTTGTCACTACATTGATTACAATCATCGAGTTTTAACAGGTATCCACTCAGATGGTTGGTTCATTCGGTTATAGTGCTCCTGAGTTTGCATTATCAGGAGTATACACTGTAAAAAGTGATGTTTACAGCTTTGGGGTGGTTATGCTGGAACTATTGACTGGTCGGAAGCCACTTGACAGGTGAGCCTATCGTACATGATGTAAAGTAATCATGTCCATCACTTTAATGTTTACCCTTCATTATTATCTTTCTTTTCTGTATGGTTTCTTACATTCATTTGTAATTTTTGCAAGTTTAGTTTGCGGGTTCGATCGGAGCAGTCACTTGTGAGGTGGGCTACACCCCAACTCCATGATATAGATGCCTTGGCCAAAATGGTTGATCCTACTTTGAACGGCATGTATCCTGCAAAGTCACTGTCACGCTTTGCTGATATCATTGCCCTCTGTGTTCAGGTAAAACTTTGTAATGATGAAATGAACAACAGATGGCTAGCAACTTGTTTTAGTACCTTTTCTATTTACTGCACTCATGCATTTATTTCTGCACTATACTTTAGTCTTTATAATAGGGCAAATGCTAACTGGTATCAAAGGGCATTAGTCTAAGGAAATGAAAGTAGAAATTTTTTATTGAATGAAATGGAGGAGTGCCTCTAGTGTTATATAATGTGACAAAAGGTACTGCTCAAGTTTAAGTATTGCTATATGAAACAAAGTGTTGGGCGGTAAAAGGCCAACAAAACAATAAAATTCATACGGTAGAGATGAGAATGTTGCATTGGATGAGTAGACATATTTGATAGACAAGGTTAGGAATGAATGCATCAAAGAGAAAGTTGAGGTGGCATCTAGTGTAGAAAGTGGTAGAATCTTGCCTTATGAGGTATGGACATGCATGAAAAAGTCCAACAAGCCCCACTAAGAAGACTAGATCAGATGGAGGGTAGTCCTATTACTAGAGGTAAAGGGAAATGTGGAAAATATTAGACAAGAGTAAGAATGAATGCAATAGAGGAAAAGTTGAGGTAGCATTTATTGTGAGAGAAAAAAAAGAAACAGAAGAATCTTGTCTTAGGTTGTATGGGCACGTTTGGAGTAGACTTCAGAGGTTTCACTAGGAAGACTAGATCAGATGGAGAAAGTCCTACTATTAGAGTTAAATGAAACCGAGAAAACTTATTGGCAAAACTATTAAGAAGGATACAAGTTGAATGGATTGTTTATAGACACTATTCACAAGAGAACATCACGGCTTGATTGTTTGGTTTGTGTAGCTCATACCACCTAGTGGGGCAAAAGGCTTGATTGTTGTCACTTGTCATTGTAAAGTCTATTTATTCTATAAAAAAAATAGTAGTACAAGTTATTCGACACTTGTTTTTTCAAGTAATTAAATGCATTCAATAGGGTCTATTTAATGCACCTTAACAACGGGACCCTTGTAATTATTTGAATTGTTGACCAATATGATGCACGTAAACTTATTTGCTGGTGTTGCCATCATCATAATTCTTCAAAAAAATGTTAGTAATTATTTTGATTTTGCGCACAGCCGGAGCCCGAATTTCGACCTCCGATGTCTGAGGTGGTGCAAGCATTGGTTCGGTTAGTGCAAAGAGCAAGTGTTGTTAAAAGACGACCCAGTGAAGAATCTGGTTTTGGTCACAAGACCCCAGACCTTGAGGCCATGGACATGTCATTTTAAATGTTAGTGCCTTTAAGTGATCTTTTGCAATTTTGTGCAGTAGCCCGGCTAAGAAAATTACTACTACAGAACACAGGAAAGGAGTAGAAAAGTTTGTGAAAATGTATTATCAATCAAAAAAAAATTTTCACACACCATTTAATACTCTGGAAAATAAGCTGTACATTTTAATTAACTTGCAATGCTGTAATATAATGTAATTTAATTGAAAGCCCATTATTATTTCTAGCTTTGATGCAACATAATAGGTTTATAAAAAATAAAATTTGAGTTCTAGGCATTGTTGGCATGCACTGAAGAAATTCCAACAACCGACACAATCGACATAAAGGCCTCGGAAAAGGGAGTGGATGCTATGTGTAATGAGTTGGATTATTATGACGGTTCGTGCATTTGGACGGGTCCTACTTTTGTTGTTCCCTAATTCTATTCCATTTCCACCCTCTCAATGGAGACACGCATTTGGCGTTTTTCAATTCATTTTTTAGCACTTTGTCGTTTTCTTCACCATGACCTTGGAAATATTTTGAATTTACGGATAAGTCCTTTTCCTTTTTAGTTAGACCATGTTTGCGAACGCTTGGGACGTTCACACTGTCCAAAATTAATGGAGAATTGAAAATTTTGTGTAGAAAGTGAGTTTGGTTGGTCTGAACTGATAATCACTTGTCATTTATTGGGTTTAGTGCAACAATTTGGAGAGATTCTTTGGTGAATATGCGTTAATCTAGATCACAACAAGCAGCCTAGCTGGATGATCGGCTTTCTCGAGAAATTTTAACGCAGTTTTTGAGGTCAGGATGTTGCTAATAAGTAATAAGCATAAGAATTACTGTTAAATACAATATAGTAAATTAAACTCCACTTTCCTGAAATAGAGCACCGCAAATGTAAATTATACTTAAATAAATTCTTTAACCATTAGATTAGATTATGCTAACAAAAAAAATCACTTAAATAAATTATAATTACCTAACATCTATTTTTAATAACTCAATATTTAAATTTATAGTTAAATGTGTTTAACTTAGAACAATTATGGAATGAGTATCTTCTTGGAAAGTTTCTTGAAAACGTAAATGAGAACAATAACAAAGTCTAATGTTGGTTTATAGAGACAGGCAAAGGTCCTAAAAGATAGGTTGTTACAAGTGATATTAGAATCGGTTGTCAATATCTCGCAAAGGACTATATACAAAGGATTTTGATCAATAAATGATTTTTACCAACAAATTAGTAAGGTGTCGTAGAGTGTTAACTACCAATATGTCGACACTTAAAAGGACGTTATAGTCTTCATAACTAAACATATAGTTGCAAATTCATTAGAATTTAAGCTTTGTGGAGTGATGTAGCTAAGATTTTTCTTTGATTTAGTCCAGTTAAAAAAATTCTGTTTTATTCTTAAAAAAATTGAGATTTTTTTTTATCTATATCCCAAGTATTTTCCATTGCAGGTAGGAGAGATTTTGTTTTTGGTCCATACTATTATGTGATACTCATTAATGGCTTATGTGTTTAGCGGATGTGAAGTGGTCATGCCAACTAACACCTGCTAATGTCTATTATACAATATCGACATATGAAACCTTTTAAAATTTATTTTAGATTCTTAAAATTAATGCTACTTATCTACCTTAAAATAAACCTTTAAAATTTATTCTAGATTCTTAAAATAAATGTTATTTATCTACCTTAAAATAAATTTTAGGGACCAAAAATAATAATTTTAGATTTTAGAGGGATTAAAATAAAAGAAAATAGTTTATAGGAACTAAAATCAATAGTTTTAAATTTTAAAGGGATGGGAAATAAAGAAAATCATAGGACCAAAATCAAAACATACTAATTTTACATGGACTAAAAATATATTTAAACTAAATAATAATAAAATTTGCTAATTGCATTCCTGATGAAAATTGGAATAAGAATCATGAGAAGATGTGAGTGTCACTATCTTTAAATGCAATATAATATGTGAGGCCATTTTTCCATTTTACAAAATGATAATTTATAATAAATACATAAAAATCATTAAATATAATTATTTTTCAGTATAATATTTGATATCTTGTATTAAGTATCTATATCTATACTTAATTTAAATTTTTGAAGTTTTTGTTCTTTTATCATTTTGTTTGGATGATTAAAATTAGAGTTAATTACATTAATAACATTTGAGGTTTCCTCAAATTATATTAACACTTTCTATCAACACAAGTTTAGACTTATTGAAAGGGAGTATCTCAGGTACTTAAATATTACAATGAATTTATGATAATAAAAAAAAATATTACACGAGTTTTTCATAGCTTGAGTATTTCTTTCCTACACTTAAAAGGAGGTTTATGGGCTTGTAATGACTAAATTAATGTGATAATTCAAATTAAGCAAATTAAATCGGCCTATATTAGTTTAATTTATTTCACTTTAAACGTGAATCACACCAATTATAATCGGTTTGATTTTCACGTTTATATTTTTTTCAACATGCTCAATCCTGATCACCCTTTCATTTTTTTTAAAATAACTTTGAATTCATGTTTTATACATTACTATGTAGACTCTTCTTCTACTTTTGTCTTTTTCCCCATTTATTTTGACCTTTTTTATGTAGTTTCTTCAAATATCTTTGATTATGTTTATTATCTATCTCCTTTTCTTTTTCGATAACAAAAGTTTAGGTGAGTTGGGTTTCCAGGATCAAAACAGATCTCAAGGCTCAGCGAGCATTTACATAGGTACTTGTAGATTACCTACTAATAAGGTCCTCACATGAACAACGAGAATCAAATCCATATTCTTTTGAAATGAGTTCGATTCTTATCAACTGGATCAATCTTTGTTGACTCATTAGCTATTTTCTTTATTATATTTTAGATGAAGAAATTAATTAGATGTATAAGATTATAATTTAAATATATATTTTAATGAAAAAATAATATCAATACTTAGAATCGATCTAATTATTGTCTAAAATTATTGAAAAATGTTTGAACTTTGAAGTATTATAAAATTTAAAACTTAACATGAAAAAAAGAAGATAATATATGAGGATAAAAATATAAAATATGACAAGTTTTTTTGTCGGAGTTTATGACTAGTAAGAGTTAGAAACATTTCTCTAACGAAACCTATCATATACCCTTCATTTTTATTCAATTCAAAATGTGTTTCCAAAATATAAACACAGTTTGTTAAGTGTCAATCTCATTATACAAGACAAATCAAGTTTGAGGATTCTAGAAACTTTAACAATATTACATTTAGTTTATAGGAAGCATATCAAGTAAAAGATGATAGTGTGCCATAAACAAATTTTAACTGTATAATTTAAATGGATGATTAAGATTAAAACTAATTAAAACAATTTTGATAATTTGTACATGGATGTAAGATTAAAATTTATTCGTCTTACCTCTCAAGTTCTCATTAGATATGTCTCCTATTTATAATACACTTTTTAAATTTTACAAAAATCATGACAAATCATCCCACCAGGAAACTAAACTTAAGAATGCTAACTTCAGTCATTATTTGAAATGTTATAAATTAATAAAAGGCGATCTTTTCAACTTAATGATAAAGTATTCAAAATGATACTTCGAACCAAAAATATTGATGTGACGTTCTGATGCTTTGCTTAATTTTGATGCCTTCTCCCTCTTTTTTATTAAGAAAGAGAATAAAGTAAGTTGATATAGGAAATAAAAAACTAAATTTGTTTCGCTCCATTCTTTTTTCAAATAATGGAATGGTATAGTTGTTCCATTATTATAAATTACCCAAAGAATGAGACGGTATTTTTAATCCATTCTATTCCAATCCATTATTGCTCTATTTATATTCTAATATATTTTGTTCCATTCTCTACTACCAATCCAAATCCATTATGCTCTATTATATTCTAATATATTTTGTTCCATTCTCTATTACCAGTCCAAACATAACCTTAAAAACAATTTTTTTGCTAAGAAATTCAAGAGATTATTATTAATACTTTTAAACATTGGAGTGATGAACCACCACAGGGCCTTATAACTATAGTCTTGCTCCTGCAGACTGCATTGTGATTTGTGACTAAGAAGCACCAACAAGTAAGGAAGCAGCCAAGAGGGTAAACGGCACCATAACTTTTTAACAGCCACACCCTCGGTGCTGCCTAATCCAATTCAACCATTGAAAGCCAAAGATAAACTATATTGGTTAAATTCATGACTGAAGGACACTAGATCAGGAATGATGTATAGGTTTATCAGATCCTACGCATGTGAAAGAATTGAAAAATGAGATTCAACCAATGGAAAACATGATAAACCTAATCACATGAACATCAAATTTCGACCATCAAGTTCCCAAGTTCCAACCTTCAACATGGGCAAAATGGCATACCTTGCCTAACTTTTGTAATTAAAACAAACCTGGTACCAAAGATATTCTCACTGGATCTCTTTATGTTGTTACAGAAATGTTCCTATTTCTGAGTAAATGAAGTTAAGCACAATAAGAAGTTACATCCTCAACGATTTATTGGAGTATGCATGCGCTCAACAATTTTGGTCACAGCAGCTCGGGACATCACCAATGTATCATGCAGCAAAATGCTGTAGACATTCAAGCCCTACAAAAGACATGTTAAACAAAGGAAATTTCGACACTGTTTGTGTTTTATGCACATGAAAATCGCCACATAATGATTGTTATGAAATACGGCAGAGCTCCTGGAGGAAGAAAATGATTTGATTGAAAAAAATGAAATTGTATTAATTGAACGAAAAGTGTATACAAATGAGAGCTTATATACTAAAAGCTAAGTAATTTGTAAGTAATTAACTAACTAACCAATCTCTAACAAACTCAATTGATATATCTCTAATAGCTCCCTGCAAGTTGGAGGCTGTCTACTTAGCACTTCCAGCTTGGGATGAATTGTTCAAGAAAATTGATTAATAATCCCCAATTTGGGACAATCTTCACTACATTAGGCAACAAAGCTTAACCACTAAGCAGGAGCAAAACCTTAATGCTTAATCACATAACAAAAGCAAACTAATGCTTAACCAACACGAGCAGAAGCTAAACATGAGGTTTAACTACTCAAGAAAGAAGCAAAACAAGATTTTAATGCTTAATCAATCATCCGTGGTAGAAGACTACAAGCTTACACCAATGCTTAACCACCATAGACAAGATTACATCAAAGTAAACTCCAATAAACCAGAATAACTCAAATGTCTTCAAAAAGGATAGTTTACAAACAATTTATGAGCATAATTTCAACTCACCAAATCAAATAGCTTCAATAATAGCCATAATCGGACAAATCAACTCATTATCAATAACAAGAAAGAAAGAAACCAGGGCAAAAATAAGCATAGTAGCTAAAGATGACAATGAGTGTGAAAAGATCCTCTCGTAATTTTTCTATCTATCTTATCTATCTATCCCCTAATAAATATTAGATAGGTTCCACCAATTTATTGTCTATATGGAGGGAGATATACACAATTTGAACATGACCATGAGATGTTAAAATTTGAGATGAGAGGAATCGTTCCTTGTTTGATATTGAGGAGAAATTGATGGAAACTCTCCTTAAGATGATTAAGATGTGTGAGAAGAAGACCAATGTAGGCTTTAGTGAGAAAAATGGATCAAATGGAAGATGATCTAAGACAGCAATGGGAGAAAACCAGGAAAAAAAAAAAAAAAAACTTATTCTAAATGGTTTAACTAAAAATTTGGTTTTTTTGATAGAGCCTAATGGTTCTTGAATCTAGGCTAGACCAAATTCAATATCATAAGCTAGCTTATGAGATGAGGATTGCCCAAGTCCTTATAAACTCTATTTTAGTCATATATATAGTCGATGTGGGATCTCAATACAATTGTTCATACCCAGGATTGGGCGTCTAGAGTGTGAAGGCTGCACTGCAAAAGCTGTGAGCCAGTTTTTTTGTTTGTGTTTTTTTTTAACAATTGAAGTTGAAGTTGACCCAATATCAAATCTATAATAGGCTTTGATACCATTCATCTTTGAATTTAGGTTAGGCTTAAAAAATCCTAAATGTTAGCATCTGCTCATGAAGTGAGGATTACCCAAACCCTTATAGCTCTCAACTTTAGTCATATCTATGGTCAATGTGAAATTTCAACAGTGACTATTGATTATTAATCCATGTACCTGATCCCACCAAGTATAAGGCTTGGTAAATGTTTTGTGGCTCTAAGAAGCATAACATAAATTTCAAATGAAATTTACAATGTAAAGTTCCATCTGAACTATGATAGAAGCAACATGAATAAAATTGAAACTTACAATTGAGGGAAGTATGTTAACATAGTGTAGATTTTGCGTAGATAATTTTAACTTTTCATCTATAGTGCCATCTACAAGCAGCAGTTTCTTGGTATCCTCCATTTGATTGTAATAATTCACAATGTTCTTGGTTTTATGTGTGGGAACCTCCAGATCCTCAAACACAAGAAGCTGTATAAACAAAATTACCCAGAGATTAGTATACATTAGCATGAAGAAACTCTTATTTAAACATATAATGCAAGAACAAACCAATAAATAAGAATCACAAACAGTACACACAAGATAGTTATGGGATGATAAAAAAACTTATGTGAAAAGAGCTAAAAGAATACACAATCTAGTATATACAACAAGAATTGCGACAAAGGCATTTTGGTAATGAAAACTACAGCATACCATATGAGGATAGGGATACATGCCCAAAAGAACCATGCAACTCACATTAAGAAAGCAGTAAAGGACATGACAGCCAACTATATAGTAGCATTGCCCTTTTGTCATTTGAATTATTTTCTAGTTTCCTGTAACACTTCTCTATACGGTTTTACTGTATTATGTAGTCACATGACTAGCTTGCCACCTTTTAACGACCAGACTCTATGGTGCCAAGTTTAGAGGGGGCATGTATTTTGAGCAATGCTTAGTAAAGTACAGTTAACATTAGTTGATAACAAGGGACTTTGCACTCAGATGCCATGTGTTAACTCTAGAACCCTGACCCTTTTGTTCCCACTTCATTTCTCCCTACACCCAACCACAATTCTGTGATGATATTGCAGTCTATTTTTGTCTCTACACATGAGGTATTCATTTGAAAGAACATCCTGCAGTTGATTACTTTTAAAATAAATGAAATATGTTAACATTAAATGATATAATTCAAAAGTCAAAGAGAGAACAAAACCAATATGATTGTGAATCAGGAAGGCTGAGGCTGAGAACATTCATATGAAATATTAAATGCAAACCTACTACAAATGCACTTCACTAAACTATACCTTTAACAAAAGAAACCCTTAAAAAGTAATAATAATATCCTGTATCTTGAGTTAGGCTGCTAAATCGTTAGGTAAACAATATACTTACAAATTTTAAAACCGAAATCTTCCAGAAGTGAAAACTGAAAAATTACACTATATTAAGCATTAGGAAGAATGTACAGTCATGCAACAGATCAAATAATGTAGATAAGATGCCACTTTTTATTTTTTGATAGTGAGTGGGGACACAGGTGGGGGAGGAGACTTGCCTTTCCTTCTGCTGCACGAGCTGACAAAGCAATCTTCAGCCCTAGACGCCGAACCTTTTTATTGACTTTGAAAGCATGGCTTCGGGGCTTAGGGCCATGCATGGTGGCACCACCCCTGAACTGTTACCATTCATTAAGGTTGTTAACCTCAACTGCTAAAAATGGACAATAAGAACAGAAAAAATGTGAAGAAGGCATAAAGATGGACTAGCAAGTAATGAGCAGAATGCTTCACTACCTGAGGCCCACGCAATGACCCATGCCTTGCTCTACCAGTTCCCTTTTGATTCCAAGGCTTTCTCCCAGTCCCACTGACCTCACTGATAGTTTTTGTTGAGTGAGTCCCCTGTTGATCAATCAATTATCAATTAGGAAATACATAACATTCTCATGGAGAGTTTTCATAGCTAAATTTAGATCTGGTATATACATTATATATCCAATACTGTTTACATCTAATAAATGAAAAAGCATCAGTGTAAACATTTCAAACTTAAAGAAAATTTGAATAGACATGCCAAACCGTAGTTTTGTCCCAAACCCAAATGCTTGTCCCCCATCCCAATCTCCTATTCAACTCCATCCCCATAATCAATTTCCATGCAAACCTAAGTGAAAAAAGGGGGAAATGATTGCGTATTTCCATCATTTAACAACAGAATATATCCCACAATTGTTAAGCCAATATAGAAAAACAATCGCCATCTTGCCTAAGAAATACAGCATTTCCACTGGATTGCACATGTCCAATGACAATGAGAAACATGCATTAGGTTCCAAAACATTAAGCAGTCACTACCTGTTGTCGTTTTGCAAGCTGCCACCTAACAACACGATGAATAATGTCCTTTCGAATAGGTAAATCAAAAACATCTCCAGGTAAAACCATATAGCCCTTGTCTTCATTATGAAAGTTGGTAACTGGAATTAAAAGATCCTGGCAAAGCCCTACATCATAATCAACTGGATCAATGACACTCTTGGTCTCTTGGATCTTATTGAGACAGCAATCAGCACATGTCGTTATCAAGACTAGACAGTTTGTCATGAAAGATGGTAGGTAGTGAAGAAAACAGAGAAATAATCAAAGATGCACTCAAAATTTTGATTAGTAATAAGGAGAATCCTAACCAGTGACACTATGGTACATAGTTTTTATGGAAAAGTGTTACTTATGCACCTCCATCTAGATTTCCAGCAACCCCACCATGATTTGCAACAATAAAAAGGTTGCAGCCCTACATGCAGTTAAGAACTAGAGAAAGCAATTGCTAACTTACATAAAATTACATGATTTTAGTGGAGGACACAAAAGTTAAACACTAGCCCCAAATTCCTTTAAATTCAGAGCAGAAGCAGATCATTAAGCATGCATAAAATATTAAGGTCTGACTTACAGGATCCATTTAAGAACACAGCTATAAAAATGTCAAGGAACAGTTACATAATGCATGCTTTGTATCTAATTTTAATTTTAGGTGTAAACATGCTCATAGATAAAAGCATACAGTAAGTTCTGAGTCTTCTGACATGTAATATACATAAAAATGCATTCAGTCAATTGCAGACGATCATTGGAGAAAATTATGCATCTTCAACCTATTCATCAGAAGACTGCCAAGAAGTATTAACTAAAGAAGAACCCTAAACCCTAAAGGAGAATAAAAACATTGACATGGAAGATATTAGTCTAGATCATAACAACAACAAAATTATCTCATATCTCAATAATCTAAACCACATTGGAATGCACGCCTGGCTGGCAGTTGATTAGTCTCCTTTAAGAAATAAATATCAAAATCAGCAAAATGAAGCACTGGTATATTCATGTACAAAATACCACAAATTATCCTTCATACCTATAGAACGCTCGGATGTTGCCAGAGTCTTTTTGGACAATAAATCAGATGGAAATGCACTATCATCAGCTCCAGGAGTTATAATAGTAGTAGAAAACTGTCGGACCATAGACCTGACCTACATTTAAAAACACTATACCACATTATTAAAGAATAATCAGTAAACAACCAGCATAAGATAGAACTTCATTGATTAATCATTCATCCTGAAAGAAGTTACAATTTACAAATATAGAAGAAAAATCAAATGCAATAGCAATGTACCAAAGAACGATCTGCAGGAAACATTCTCTCCCCAGATAAACTGCTGCATACATCTGTGTACAAAAAAAAAAAAAATAATAGTATATATAAATATTAACAAAAGCTAAAACAAATTTCGAATTGAGACGGCAAATGACAACTCTCTACAGTTAAGAAACTACATGAAGGTCTTACCACGTGGTTTATAAATAGAGGCAAACCCAGCACTAGGTGAATCAAAGTAACATCGTCCTAGTGAATGCAATGACCAAGAAGAACAACGTAGGATCCTTTTGGAAATCAACGCTGCCATAACTGACCCAACAATCTATACTGGATTGCACCTTCCATTCGAAATCCAGAGCAGAGGCAACGGTAAAAGTGAAACTAAAATTAGTTTAAGTGCTCAAAATAAAGCAGAGAAGGAAGTGAGACATTTCATCAAACACATTGGACGCAACATAAATTCGCGGAACCAACTGCCGCATAACATATACAACACAATTTTCACCACGAATAGGTCCCTCAAAACGGTGTGAAAAGTGAAATAAGTATCAAAAAGCACTATATTTCCAGTGGAAAAGCTCACAAAAGCACTTCTGGCTTGTATCCAAAGAGGCCCACAATCTGATGCTACTTCAACCATTGAGCATAGAAAGAAGATGTGAGGAAAAAAGAAAAAAGAGTTACCAGAGACAGAACAAAGAGGTATACTAATGCTGATAGAGGATTTAGTTCGTAGCTGCCCCAAATTTTTCAGAGTAAGAATCTGAACTTTGTCCTGTTCATGACTGCGTCTCCGTCTATGCCTCCATGGAAGCTGCTCCCGAGCTCGTTACCGTTTACGAAGGGAGGCTCTGGTTAATGGGCCTCTCTGGGCTTTTAGGTTAGAAACGGGGTTCAAATTAGATTTTTAAGCCTAACTTTATTTTCTTACTTAATTTTCTTTATTATTTTTGGGAAAATATGTTTTCAGTCTTGTACTTGGATTAGTCTCCCAACTTCAACTTTAATCAATTTAATCCTTAAACTGTACAAAAAAAGTAGTAATTTTTGTTCCTCCTTATGATAAAAACTTATGTGATGAGGGATAAAAATAACTATTTTTCTAAAGTATGGGAACTAATATCATTTTTATTGAAAGTATAATATCTAAAAATATATTTTTCCATTTTTTGTTACACTTGGCATTCTTTTTTTGCTATTTTCAGCTTGAGAAAACATCAGACCTGTTAATCAATTTTCTGTAGATTTATGTTTTGACTTTTATGTGTCAAATACCTTTTTTTTCCTTAAATTTTTTATCTTCTAAACAATTCTGTTTGAGACATAGTGAGCTAAATGTAGTTACCTCAATGAAAATTAAATCTTGGTTCATCACCGTTTAGAGAACTAGCTTCTTCTGCTAGTCCAAAATCCCATTACTACAAAACATCTGTTATAGTAAGACCATTTTTTTCAACATCTAAAAGTTCAGCTTTTTTTTATTTTGGTCTCTGTAATATATTTTATTTTTATTTTTAGACTTTACAAGTTCATATTTTTTTAAATTTTGGACACAAAAATGCTAATTTACAACTACTAAAAATTAAAATATTAAAGGAAGTAAAATTAAAAAGTACTAACTTATAAAAACTAAAAAAAACTTACAAAAACCAAAATGTTAAAAGCTCAAACTTATAAATGACTAAAAATTGAACAAAACAATACAAACTTAGAACTAAATTTATATAGGCCCTTTCTACAACTATTAGGGGTGTACAAAAACTACTTTAAGGGTATGTTTGGTTTAGAAAAATGAAATAGTGTGAAAGTAAAAAGAAATGAAATGCAAGATTTGAATTAAAGTAGAGTGTAAAAGTGAGATTCATATCAACATCAATAACACCTTTAACCCAAGTTAATTGGATTTAATGGTAGATAAATTCAATGATAGATACGAGGAGGTTGAAAAGAAAGAAAAAAGATTTAAAAAGTAAGATAAAAGAAAATAAAGGAAAAAGGAGGGGGAGATGGAGAAAAAAATGACTAAAAATGAACTATCTGAAACATAGAGATAACAACGGATCTAACCCTCTACCAAGCTTATACCTTTTTTCTATTTTGTCCTAAGACACATTGTTCGTCAATCTATAGTTTACTTTATTAAGTCTTGTTTAACTACCTTTCCCCAGGTAAGTTTCGGTCTATCTCTACCTCTTTTTGTGTTGAGCTCTTGGTAACAAACTTTTGTTCTTACGGGAGCATCCAAGGGTCATCTCATTGCGTGTCCAGACCATCTCAACATATGTTTTCTTATCTTTTCACTTACTGGTACTATTGTTATTTTTCGTCTAATATCTTTATTTCTTATCTTATCCATCTTTGTATAACCACACATCCACTTTAATATCCTTATTTATATTATCCCTATATTATGTTCATGTTGCCTATATGGTGACCAACATTCAGCTTCATATAACATTGCAGGTCTTATAGTTGTTCTATAAAATTTTCCTTTTAGCTCAAGGAAATTTTTTTAATCACACAACAACCCAAATACACTACGTCATTTTATCCACCCTACTTTGATTCTATGATTTACATCTTCATCAATCTCTCCAGCCTTTTGCAAAATTGGTCTCAGGTATCCAAAAACATTTTTATTGGGCACTTTTTGACCAAGTAGATCCACAGAGTCTTGATCACCATATCTTACCAGTGAAAACTCACACTTCATATACTCAATCTTGTTTCGGTTTAACATGAATCCTTTAGACTCCAAAGTGAGACCCAAGTCAATTTTTAAAATTTTTATCTCAAATATACACAATATGAAGTAAACAAACACTGCCAAAGACATATCATTCGATTAAATTGACCGGTTTCAAAGGGGGTAAAAATGTGGATGTACTTCCTACAGTAAAAAATAAAAATAAATAGGAGGTGCATATAATATGTACGAGCCTTGAAACTGAATTCATATATGACTAGTTGAACAAAGCGTCAAGGGAAAACGGTTCCTATCACATTTAAATCTAAGCACACGCCCAAACTATATATCTAATGATTGCTAAATTCACAAATAGTTCGCTCCACAATTTTTTTCTTTTGACAATTTTCTTTTGATAGAAGCAAGTTTCTAGTAGATAAAACCATTTCCTTTCGCAAACATTTTCAGTTAAATTTATTAAAATATAACTTAACTGTCAAGGCAACCGGTACTACTGTTCAAGACCAAAAAATTGGGCGACATTCTCGGGAACACAGAGAAACAAGTGTTACTTTGAACTCTAAAACAAGACTAGTTGGTGAACTGGTAAGATAGATATCCAAACAGAATTGTCAATAAAATTGGGCAAATTTGGGATGTTAAGTGTAACTTCAAATTGAAATCTTCAGTTATGCCCATAAAAAACTATGCTAGCTTGATCTTCTTTCAAGGTCCCCTCCTGTCATTCAGAACTAATTTGTAATAATTTCAAGTAAACAACTGTCCTCCATTGCTTGAAACAACTGTCCTCCATTGTCATCAGCTAATGATCATCTTGTTTAAAAACTCAGCTTGCTCGGGAAAATACTCCATCAGTTCATCCTTTGTCACCCAGACATGATCCTCACATTTTCCGATGTTGAATTTGTTTTTGGCAATAACTTGAGACTTGAAGAAGAATCTCTGGCAGAAGATTTCAGCAAAGAGAAAGCATAAGCAAGTATAATCAATTTTCACATGAATAGGCAAGCATAACATATTGAAAGATGTCAACCTTCAATTAATAGACCAGAAGTACCACAATATTCCTATAAAATATACCTTAAAAGATGTGGATCCGGACTGGTCTTCTGTGGGCTGAACAACCATATGGGCCATTGGAGCATTTCCAACAAAATATGTGTGAGAAAGATCTCCTAAGACTGATTTCAATGCAGATTCTGCACACTGCAAAATTTCAAAAGTTAACAGGGAAAAGAAGAAAAGAAATAAGAGGAAAGCCATATAATAATGTTACAACTTAACCTTGCGCATGGTGTCCTCAGATTCATAAACTTTCTCAGGAAAATGCCACACAGGCTTCCCGCTTGGAGCACCATATGCATTACCATAGAGGAGCAGGTAGAGTCTTCTATCAAGAGCTCTTTGTAATGACCTAAGTAGACAAGTAGTAACAAGTAAGAATATGCAATCACGCAGCAAATATGTCTGAAAGCAAATTCGTTTTTTTTAAATAATGAAAAATAACAGGGATAAAGCCTAGGTAAGTTTCTCTATCTCAAAGCATTTAAGTTATATTTAGATTTGACTCTGCTACCTAAGTCACAGAATGAGCATTGGTCCTTGCCCTAGCACAAGCGTATTTCTCAGTTTGAACTAATAACAGCTGCTGTATAACATTACTAGGAAGGCTTTCATAAAGACTAAAGGTGAGTACAACCTAAATATCCAAATGCAAGCTTGCATAAATATTATATAATCATCAATTTGGGAAAGCTAATTTCATTCAATCACCAATAAAGCAGGCAAGGAAATAAAAATGGAATCTAAATTCTAAATAACCCTTGCTAATTAATATACTACAATTATACGTAACTAAACACCATGCTACAGAAAATAGACATTTGTCCACTCCCAAGGAAGGTGAGGTGAAGATAAGAGCTAAGTTGATATTTCATATGAGAAATATCAAGTACTGGTATGATGGCCTCTCTTGGATAGCATTCATTTTCCTTCACATACTCCAGAAATTGAAAGAAAGCATTTTCTTACTGTAAATTACAATGTGGTCAGTCTACTCAAATTGGTGCTTACCTTCGATCATTGCTTTTGTCAGCTTCAGTGACTCTTGGTGCTGGCACATAGTCAATCTGATAATCACCTTTACCCCTGGAAGTAATATAATTTTCATGAGAATAAATGATAAGAAGGAACCATCTGTATTGCCAGCTGTGATAACTCTTAAGCATATCAATGCATGCATTTGGAAAAAGAGAATGAAAGAGGGGAAAAAATATGAAACATTTTTGTCATTGCATCATAATTACAGTTAGTGAGTCAAATCTAGCAAAAGAAGTTAAATAATTATTGGTGGTATCATTAGCTTTATAGGGATTGTTGAGATCCTACATCAACTAACTATATGGCCAGTGTAGTTATTATAAGACTTGGGCAATCCTCATCTAACAAGCTAGTTTTGTCAAATTGAGTTAGGTCCTAAGCCCAAATTTTAAAATGGTGTTTGAGTCGATCCTAAATCTGTTATTGGGTTACACCCATATTTGTCCATGCTTTAGGTGTCTATTCTGAGGTGTGACAGAGAGGGTATTGTTATTAGGGCACCCGCATTTATCCACGATGCTCCAAATCTTCAGTCCTAAGCATGAAAAATATGTTGAGATCCTACATTCAACTGGAGATATTGTCAATATAGTCATCATAAAGCTTGGGCAGTCCTTGTCTTACAAGCCAAAATTGTGGGGTTGAGTTATGTCCTTAGCCCAAATTTAAGCAAACTATTACTAGAACATAATACTAATTAAACAAGGAAACAATCCTAACTCCTAGGAGATAATAAGGAAATCTGGAAATCAGACCTAAGAGATAATAAAGATATTATTGAATATTTTTCATTTAATCTATCAATTAGTTTTGACTTCTGTTTAGTTATCTATTGGCTTTTTCATTCCCCTGTTATGCATAATAGTTTTGATATTTCCCCGGTCTTGAGGAAGGAGGGAATGAATTTTTAGGTTAAATTAGTTTGTAGGTCCCCATAAAACTACAACTTTTTTAATTAGGTCCCTATACTTTATTTTTTTTTAAATTGAGTCCCTATATTAATTTTAAATTTGTAATCATGTCCCTATGTTAATTTGCCGTGAGGAATCTGTTAGACTTAACGGAATATTCATCATATATGCACACACACACACACACACACACATGTCAAGTGTTATTCCATATCAGCCCAAATGGTGTTCCTGTTACACATGGAATTTTTTAAATTTTTTTATCTAATGCGCCTCAACACCCCTTGTTTTTCATTCCCAACCCGTCCATTATCTCCCAAACGGTAACTCAACCCTAAAATGTGAATTTCGTATCTCCCAAACTGTAACCCCAACCATGTTGTGTGATTAATTCTTAATTTGTTTGTAATGTTGTTCGCACCACCTTAATCACCTCGATAGCAGTTCGTGGTTTAGGATTCGCACCTCTGTAATCAACTCAGGTGTATTGGTTTAGTGTTCGCATCTACGTGTGTGCATATGATGGAATATTCCATCAAATCTTACAGATTCCTCACGACAAATTAACATAGGGACCTCATTACAAATTTAAAATTAATATAGGGACCCAATTAAAAAAAATAAAGTATAGGGACCTAATTAAACTTTTTGTAATAGTATGGGGACCTACAGACAAATTTAACCGAATTTTTATACAGTACAGCAAATTAACGATATGCTCAATTATTCATTTCCATTTTCTATTGAATGTATAGATAAATGCCTCCCTTGCAGCCATCTGAGAGAATTCACATAAAATAGAACTTTAACAGAAAAAACAATTTTCAACTCATTTTCAACTCTAGTGAAACTTACAAATATATTTATTGTATATATTATTAAAGTGCCATCTAATGATCTCTCTCTTTCAAATATTAAGTCTAAATAACCAAAAAATTAAAACTATAGACATAGTCTTGTAACTTGTGTACTTATACCTAGCATCAGATTTGTCTAGAAATTCATCAGGATATCTGCGTTGATATTGTTGTCGCCATCGAAACCTAACCATTCAAACCCCAGAAAAAAATATAAAAAAAGATAGTTAGTATAACAATCACTGCTAAAACAGGTTCTTCAAGTTTACTAAGCAAAGTAGCTAAGTTACGAGATATATTTATTAACAGGTTCTGCATACATTGGGTATATTTTTTTTTATCCAAGCAGAGCATAATAACATAGTCAATGAAAGCAGAGAGAAAGTTACGAGAATTCTTGAAATGCATAAACTACAGGGTCAATTTTGGGAATGACCACTGGCAGTCTCTCAAAGAGCACAGAAGCAACAAGGTTCTCAGAGCTTGTGCTGAACCCTCGCCTTGTCAAGAGAGGTCGAAGTTGAAACAGTGACATCTTCATCCTGGATGTATGCAGAACCATTAGATGCACAAAAAGAATCAAAACAAATAAATGAACAAATAGAGAGGGAAAATATTTTCTATTTGCAATTTCATTATTCTTGTTTCCTGTAGATGCCTTAGCAGCTTGTTACCAATGCAGTCAACATAAAAACATTTCTCAGCTGCTACTGCTATTCACAACAAAATAACACTTGGTTTATGGTTTTAAAAAAAATGACATCTTTTACTCTAATGCCAATTTCAAAACAAAATCTCAGCAAATACAGTACTAACAAGTAACAACATGAGCTTGAAATTGAAAATAGAAGAAATACATATCTAAGAAAGCAACCAATAACTTAAATTGTCCCAGACGCAACATAAATTGAAAAGTTTCCAACGCAAATATTGAATTCGATGCAGCAGCGTGTCACTTATCTAATGGCGTTGGGGGTTTCCTTTGGATCATAATCTATAATTTAGAGAAAGAGGGATACAAAGCAGAGATAAAAGAAAGAAATAGCAATGCCCAAATAGAGAAAGAAAAGAGCTTTCTTACGTTAAGCAAGCGTGTCACCCGCAATATCATTCCATTCGGAACAATATGAGGTAGCTGCTGCAGCAATGGGAACTGGGGAAGTGAAGAAGGGTTTTGGAAGTAGGGGAGAGAGAGGGAGCAAAAACAAAAGCATCAAAGGCTAAACGATGCCGTTTAGAAGTCACTTAATATGTATTTTTTTTAGAAAATAACATTTATTTATTTCAAAATTCAATATATATATATATATATAATAATTAAATATATATATATATATAATTATTTTATTATTGTTTAAAATATTATTTACACATTTTAATTTTTATATAAATAATTTGTAAACATTGATATAAAAATCTATTTATATTTTTAATATATATATATACATATAAAGAGAGAATTTATCTCATTATTTTATTCTTAATTATTGCTATAATAAATTATTTTAAATTTAAGTTTATATTTGAAAACAACTAACAAGTGAGTAAAAGTTAACCTCTTAGATTAAAACTATTTTACTAAATATTTTAATTAAAAATATATTGTAAAATTCTTTGACGAATATTATTTAGCAGTTATAAACGGAATGGACTAAGTTATATATTTCAAAAATAACCTAGAGGAAATAAGCAGTAGGGCCATAAAAGAATATCAACAATATGATTCTCTTGTAAAGGCAGAAAATCATGAGTTAAATTGTGATTTAAAAAAAAAAATCGCAAACCTTCTTATAAAATTAGACATTATTTTATAAAGTGCAGAAGATAATTTTAATAAAGCGGTTTTATCAAAAACTTTTGAAGAACTATTTTCTAAAGAACTCACAATTCAATGACAGTTGATAAAATTAGATAAAAAAAAAGATCTAATATTGTTTCGTTATAACTACTGAGATGATGTCTAATTTTTAGCAATATATCAAATTTTATTATCTCTCATAGATGCAAGTGTTCTTTTTACAAATCACTCCTAGTCTTTCCAAGCTAATAACCCAAATATTGTTTTTACTACAAAGTCATTTTTGGTTTCAAAATATTTGTTAAAGGTAGGATGCACATGTGACTATTATCATCTTATAGACGTGCATACAAATGAAGCTCAGTGTTACTATATACAAGATTTACATTATCTTTTAAGAGCTTAAGAAAACTTAGAAAAACTTGTACAAGGAGTTTTGAATGCTTGTGAGTGTTGATCATTATTTGGGTCACTAAATTCGAAGTAGTTTTTGTCTCTGAACAACTTTCTTCTTCCATTTGCATATATCCTACTAATAAGGTATTCGTTAAAATATTAAATACATGTCATCAATTTATCAAAGCTAGAAGCAATTTATCAAAATATACTGATAAACATTCTACTTATCTTCCCTCATAAGCACTCTACAACTCTTACCTCAAGTGGTCGAATTGTCTTTTGTATAGTCAAATACATTGTAATTTACTTTAGACGTATCTTTTAGTGAAATATATAATATTATCATTTCACTTCTCTTTTTCTAAGACATATCTTCTGAAAAATAATAAACATTCTATGAAAAAAAATCAATTGAGCAAAGCATTAATCATGATCATAAATACTATATAATTAGTGTTTGTTGGCTATTGTTTGATGGATCAAACCAGATACGCAACATTGCTTCCGTCTGCATGCAATAAGATGGAATCTTTAAAATTTAAAATTTATTTGTATTTTAACTTTTAAGGATCCTGATTGGGGTTTGGAGAAAAAGAACAAAGGCTGATGAATTAAGCTATTCTAAAAAATTCATTAAACCCTAAAATCAATTGCTAAAAATGTTTAACAAATAAATTATAAAATAATTTATAATCTAAATATAGTCTTAAATAATAAAATATTCTAAAATAGTATTACATAACCACTTATATTCTTCACAAGCAGTATATTAAATAAAATAGAATATTTCAAAATTATAAATATATATATATATATAAATTATTTATTATTTTAATTCTAATTTGAATGCATATATATATATATATATATATATATTTTGATAATGTAAACTTTTCATATTATTATTGAATCACATTATTCTGTATTCAATTACTTTTAAAGAAGGGGAAGCATATTTATAGATAATAAAAAGTAGTGCGGAAACAGTATTGAAACCTTGCAGCCAATTACCATTCGTTATCGAATTTAAATTGTTAGGGATGAGATTGGTTATGAAACTCCAGCATAATCCATACACAGATCTCTGCAAAAATACTTGCGTGGAAGTAATAATAATAATAAATAAAAAAGCACTGAAGCATCAAAAGCTTTAAATTTATGGAATTTTATTTATTCATAACTCCTTGAACTAGATGATCCACACACAAAGGACCGTCTATAAAGCTAGCAGGATACACCTGCGCACTATAAATATAGTATATAGCAATCTAGGATTTCTTAGAATGCTTATATGAGCTCTACAAAGCATATAAATTAATAATTGTTTTAAGGTTTTAATAAGTGACAGAACGAGTTTATGAATCTATTATCAGCCACAAACGATGGACACTTTTCTAGAGCATTGGATGGGAGAGATCCATGGGAAATGGATTGCCCAGAACATTATCCATGTAATAGTGTGGATGGCTTGGATCCATCACCACAAACTGCATGTCCTCTGAAGGCTTCCAGTGCCGTTTCCTTTGATTAATGAACCAGTTGTTGATTTGCTTCTGATCCAGACCTGTCGACTCTGCAAGAGCCAGCTTCTGTGACTCCTGTTATTCAATTAAAAATACCATGTAAATTATGAAAGTTGTTCTCATTTTTTTTAAGGGATCTATAAGTATTTATATTAATTATTAAAACTTAAAAAGTACCAACAGCACACTTTAATTAGTCAAAATTCATAAGTCTCTTCAATTTGATAATGGTACTAACATTGAGTAAAACACAAATGAATTTCGACTAATAAATGTTGAAAAGAGCATTAGAGAGGGTACTTTATTACAAAAAGTAACGTTTAATTATTAATTTGGTCTCTAATTGTTAGCTTTTTATTATTTTGATTTTACATGTAAAAACGGTTAGTTTAAGTCCTGGACAAGCAAATTCATTTCAGTCCAAATTCAATCTTTGACAGAAATAAATTTTGACTAGATTTTACTTACTAGTCAAATTCAAGATTCCCATGATGAAAAAAGGGTTAAGACAAAAAAAATTATTTGTTGGTGTAAAACAGCCAGAAAATTTCTATTGTGGAAGAGATTTTAATGCAATTTAACAACCGCCAAAAACATTTTATCGTGATCAACGTCAGAAGACCAAATCGCATTAAAGTTGCTCATTCAAGGACTAAAGCTTACAATTTTAACTATAAGGTCAAATCAGAAAAAGTGTGGACAAGTATTGAAACCAAATTAATAATTAAACCTAAAAGTAATCACTCCTATTAATTTAATTAGCTATTTATCAAAACATTAGGAAAGGATTGAGTAATAGATTCAACATACGGATGGGTAAGGCCATTTGTAATGTCTGCTCCACCATTCAAGTAATTGTTGCCTTGCTTCTTTAGGTAGCTTTCCTTTCTTCCTCTTCTTCATGAATTCTTGCTTCAGACTGCCCAGGTATCCGCTGTACTTGCGCAAAAGCTGACCCTTTAATTCCCTGTCCTCTGCCAGGGGATCTATCATGTTGTGTAGATCAACATCCTCTTCAGATGATCCATTCCTCTCAGCACCCTCATTGCAAGCTGATCATCATATGAATCAACTCAATTATGATAAGATTAGATACTAATAGGATAATATACATATCTTAGAAAAGAAAAGGCTTGATTTAATATAGTAATATTTATCATTAATATCTCATTATAAGTAAAAAAGAAGCATATATGGCATGAAACATATTGTGATATGATTGACAAATAATTATAATACTTAAACATGCATTAAAAAATGACACCCATTAAAAAAGGTAAGCTCCTTAATAGGATTTGAAAGCATTGGGCTGGCGATACTTAAGTTCAACCAAAATAGAACAAATTAAAAAAATTGCAAGGAGTAAATAACAATCCAGTCAATTCTTAAATCAATATAAAAATCCGTGTCACTAAATTATTGTTAAAGAGAAATCTTGGTAGCACCAAGATGGATGGTTAATTTAATATTATCTTATAATATAATCTTAATATTTAGCAAATAAAATATAATATAACCTACTAGGAGAATTTAAAATGATATAAGAAAAGAATAACTACAAGTACAACTTGCAATCATTAGAAAATAATTGATTTCACCCCATGAAAGTTTGCACTGGAATTGGTGCATAGGATAAAGAGCCGGGCGCCAATGTAAAACATTATTCCATGGATCAAAACTCAGATAATGGATGCTCCCTTTTTCTTCCGACACGACAAAGTTAGGGACGAAAAAGTATACTCCTCGTGAATGTATACTTCTCCAATTTGTAACTTATGAAGTGCTTTTTACCAACAATATAAATAAATAAATTATGAAGCGCTACTTTATCAATATACATACATAGACCCTAGTCAAGCCTATATAGAGCTTATTCCTGTGCAGAAATTAAAACCAGGGGGAGCCAAAAGTTGTAACGAAGAAAAGATCGATGTGCAAGAATAGCTTATACCTCACAAAATCAAAGGCTTCCAGAACTCTCATCAAGTAGAAAATGCATTGCCATTTTGTGGTATAAAAATTTAGACTACAATTAAAATATCAAGGAGCTAACAACATCAATAGAGTGATTTCCATATTAAACATATGCATAATAAATTAGAGAGTGGGTATAATATACTAAGGGAGATATCCACCACCCTGAACAGTCTTTTTGGGCAGAACGACGCCTTACACAAGATATACAAGGAGACTTACATAATTGAAAAACCAACACATAAAGGGGAACAAGAACATAAAGATCTCGACACTAATAAATTAGTTTTCTCAACTCGAATTGAATCTTGTAAACAAATTACATCCATAAGTGGAAGGATAGTCACTTCATTTGGCCCATACATAGTTGGAAGCTAGAAAACAGCCATTCACTAAGACTTGGTGATCATGATTATGTCCAGAGCAACCGGAAATAAGCTTTTACTCATTTTCATATTTATAGTCATCAACAGCAGTAAAGTTTGACTAATATTGATGATTGTCATTCAATTGTAGATTTCATTGAACAATCAGTATTGTGCATCCATTTCCAGTTTCAGACATGCAAAGAAATTAGTACCGCAACAGTATGGTCATAATTCTAAGAACAAGTGTGACAAATGCATCAGCACTTGTAGAGACAAGAACCTTTCTGAAATTACACAAATATTCTATTACAAAGCAAATTGGGCGACACAACTGAAAATTATGGATTCATCATTGTTGTTAAGGACCAACAATCCTAACAGCGCTTAAACCAAAAGACTAACCAAACCCTTTAAGGAAAGGCCCAATGGCTTGATACGAATTAAATGATGCACAAACACACTCCTTGGCGTGTTCAATTCTACTTTTAATTAGGAATTTGGGACAGGGAGGATCAAAATTCCACTTACCACCGATCAATCATAAAAGGTTCCCTTACCACAAGGACCTATTACCATAATAAATAATAACCGCATCATTTGGAATTTCGATACAGAGAGAAAACTAATGTAAAAGACAGGAAAATAACGAGAAAATTATTATTTTTTCTCTATTGTTTGAATTTTGGGGGGGGGGGGGAATAGAGAGAAAAGTAAGACAATGTTATCATGTTAAGTAACATTTAAAGCCTATTAACAGCATACCAAAATATAAAGTAAATAGCCACTTTAATCCTTTAACTTCCCATCAACTTTAGATTAGTTCTTATACAAAAAGTCAATATAGAGTAAATAGCCCCCTTAAGTCCATAAACTATCAAAAAGTCATTCAGCAAGCCTTTCATAGTTTTAAGAGATAAAAAAAGGGGTTTTCTACATACAAGGACTAATTTCAAGTTAACTGAAAGTTATAGGACTAAAATGGCTGCTACCCCAAAATTTAATTAGGATAAGGGTATTTGTCATTTGATTAACTTTCTCTCCCGATGGTAGAATATCTTTTCCACGAGTTCCACTCTCAATCTTTTTTATCCAATATGTTTTCTCACCATTCCAACAGTGAAAAACATCTCGCCAAAGAGTTCTTTCAAGTTATTTTTTCCATTCCAAATGATATGAAGTTGAATTAGAGTGGAATCAATGATTTAGCAAATTCATTTACTGATCCAAACATTAAAATGACAACGAAGAGAAAAATTCAGATCAAACTTGTTACCCTTCATTTTCTTTTTATCCAAGATAAAATACAAATTAAGAAATAAAATTAATAACCATTTATTTTATATTAAAACTGTTTTGCCAAATTATGATTTAAGAATCAAGACTAAAAATAAAAATGTTAGAAAGTATAACATTAATACTCCTATTACAAATACATCTCCCCCTCTCTACCAAAAATAAATATATCTTCCCATAATTTTCACTAAAAGCCTAATATTAACCATTGGCCTAAGAATACAAAATTGATATTAAAATTTTCACCCTCATCCACTGTTATAGATGTCTATATAATAATATTTAAAACTTAGGTAGAGACACGGGTATAATTAAAATATACTGGATTTCTAAAATGATAGATAAATAGGAATAAAAGGCTTCCGCTAGTAATATATATATATATATATATATATATATATATATATATAATTGCAAGAATTATAGTAGTATGTTTTTTACTAGTTCTAAAAATTCACTCTGGAAAATTTAAAAATTCTGCACTTATCCCCAAAGAGCTTCAGCTCTTTTCTGCCCACTTTTTCGTCTGCATATTACATTTCCAATGAGAGTATCTAGCCAACTCCCAACCCCGCAATTAACACTCCTGGGCACACTGCAGAAGAAACCCTAATTCCTAGGTTATTTACCAGACCTAAATTTACCAGCAAGCTGCCTTCGACACTTTCAACCATCTTTGTGTTCATTTCAAGTATAATAATCTTCAACAATATAAAGGAAGCAAAACCAGCCAAACCTGAGAATCCGGTAATGTTCAAATATTGGCAAAATAGATAGACAAGAATGTGACTAAAGTCTTATATTCCCCCCCCCCCCCCCCCCCAAACAAAAAAAAAAAAGCTGGATATATGTCAATATCATGCATACACGAAATGACGAATTAGCAAGATACCAAAACAGTTCATTCAATGCACTAACACCGAGAATAGGAAGCAGGTATGTACCATACCACCATCTACACTTTGACAGACAAAGCCACGCTTTGAACAAGGTCACCCATTGCTGGTATTTGAAACCCTCACATTCAAAGACTAGCTACCAGGATAATAAAATATATCGTTCTAAAGAGAGCGTAGAGCCCAATGATTCATAAAGATTTTTAAAGTTGAAAAGAAAAAGTGGCGCCTCATCAACTTTCAGCACCTTTCAATCCTAACAAAATCACACTTCCTTGAAACATAGGCTTGCATGGCTAGTCAATTACTCAAACATCAAATATCAAGCAATTAACGTTGGTAGGAAAAAAAAAAAAAAAAAAAAAAAAGAAGCTTTGACACAGTTCCAGTTAGATTGGAAGTTTCATTTTGGTGATCCGGCATAATATTCCTTTAATGCAACTTTAATTCTAACAAGAGAATAACACGAATATAACACCCAAAAATTTGTTAGTTAAACCTTTATATTTTTAAATATGCGGAATATTTTGAGAAGATAGAGAGAGGAAGAGGGTCATCACCAAAGAGAGGAAGAGGGTCATCACCAAAGACGGAGGAAGAAATTGTAAGATTTTTGAACTGGCACTCGATCCTTTGAAGGAAGAGCATGGCTTCCTTTAAGGGTTTGGAGAGTTCTTGCTCATACTTGGTGAGCATCTCACAGTAAGCCTCCATGAACTGATCCAAAGATGGATCTTCACCTATGCAACTTGATCCAGCTGCTGCTGCTGCATCACCAGCCATTGTCGCTGCAGAAGCACATGCTTCTTCTAACCTTGCCACCACTTCCGGTGGGGCTCCAACCTGCAAAGGAACGTGTGAAACCTTAAAACCATGTATCACCAAAAAAAAAAAAAAAAAAAAAAACATGATATAATAATTTTCATGAAGCAAATAATTGTCTTTTATCACTTTTGCTTTAAAGGGTGAGTTCTTTTATTTGACTTCTTTGTCATATCAACATAGTGTTTTAGTTGAAAGAAACAAGAAAAAAAAAAAAAAAACAATTCCACAGTTTCACAGTACACATGCCACACAACTCAGATCCAAACTTGCCAAAGAAAGCTAGTGTGCAGAAACTAATTAATATAATTAAGCATCGATCGTTTTCAACCACTGAGTCAAAATCTGTCAACCTTTTTAACACATAGGGGGTGTTGGGGGTGTGCATATACGCATCACACAAGAGGAGTTAAAATTAAGCTTTTTCTTCTTTTTCTTTTCTAACCTTCTGACAATTGACGTAAGCTGCTAAGAGACGGTGATAGTGAGGATGAGCCATGATCTTGGCCTTGACAGCAGAAGAGAAGGAGGAGGAGGAGGAGCTTCCATTGTTGTTGTTGTTGCGGTGGTGGTGGTCACTCTCCATGAAATAGTATCCTAACCCAGTGCTGGTGTTGGTGTTATCATCATCAATGTTGTTGTTGTTGTTGTGGAGCATGATAGAAGGAGTTCCAGAACTGTTACTGCAGTTGGGAATGAAGAGACAGTTTGTGTTTGCATTATTATTAGTATTATCACTAGGATTACTAGGATTTGTTGCATGATGGGAAGTTACCAAAGGCATCATCGTCATTGGGCATATCCCACCACTGTTTTCTCCAAAAGCCAACAAATAAGAAGTATCATTAGAGCTACTACTACCCTCCATGGCTTTTGCTTGTCAACAACATACACAATCCCTGTCTTATCCTTTTTGCCTACTACTACCACCACCTTCTGTAGCTCACTACAGTTGTAGAACACACTCACCAGCTAGCCTTAATTACAACAAACCAAACAAAAACAAACACTTCTCTATTTTATTTTATGAAATCTGAATGAAGATGTGGGTCTTTCAGGGCTCTCCCGGGTTTTATGGTAAAAGAGTATCAGGCTTTTTACAGAAAATCCTAAATAGTGATAGTGGTGGCTATAGTCAGTTACATGAAGTACTAATAGAGGGTTTGGTTTTCTCACTTGGCTTATCTAGCAAAGCCTGCAGAGGGTTTTTCTTTCCTTTGGAAAAATTAATCTTTCTTTCTTTCTTTCCACGCCACTGCTGCCAGCATTAATGAATGAATGATTCCAGTGGTTACACGGTTACACCTGTGGTGTGAGTGAGAAGACACAGAAGAGCGCACGCGGGGCACACCGAGAAAACGATGAGTTACTACTAGTAGCGAAGAAGAGAAGGGGGCGAGGTTTCACTGCTACAAACAAAGGCTTTTACCTTCCCAATGAAAACTCTCCCTCTCTTTTCCTGCACTGCCACTGATACGCTGCCATTCCTGGCATAAAACAAAACACAATAGAGAGAGAGAGAGAAGGAACGATCAAATCGAGGAAGAAAAACAAGTTACCTACTACTGACCATCAATGGAGAAAGATGAGAGAGATAGGTTTATGTTTATGTTTATGGGGCACGGAATCAAAATCAACCCTTCCTTCCCTCTTTCTCTGTCTCTCTACACTTTGATGGCAATCCCTCCACTCATTTAATATTCTCACCCTATTTGTCCTCGATCTTCTCACAACAGTGATTAAAAAATTCTCTAGAGTTCCGCAAACAAGTACCAACATTTAACAGAACATTAGAAATATAATTTATCAAACCTAATTTATCTTTATTGTTAGCTCCAAAATAGATGTATTTAGTGTTTAACATTAGCGTTAATTACTACTAATACTAAAGTCGAATGAATACAGCATAGTAGTAATTTATTATTAATTCTTGCATGTGTTGAACTAAACATGAATATTTACTATATGATGATGCTTACTTCCCTCTCTTCCTATGGTGTAGCATATTGTATACTAGTATGATCTAATTTAATACAAATAGTATAATTAACCATGGAAAAGGCGCGTCCGCAGGTGAGTAAATAAAGCTGGTAAAGTTTGTGGGACAGTCCGAATGTCTCTTCCTCCAGCAATCCCTTTTTTCTAGATCTATTTCCTGCACCGTAGTTTATCTCTATATCCCATATGATATCCCTCGTCCATAATATAATAATTAATAAAGGCCTAGAGTAGCATCACTTCCCGTAAAATACCGTAGCGAACGCACCATCAGGTTACGTACACATTGTCGCTTCCCATTGTCCCCCTCTCCCGGTTATGCTCTTCATTTCATTTTTTTTCTTGAGACTAGTCAGAGTACACTTCAATTTGAAATATAATGTTTTCCGTTAAAAAGTACTACAACTATAAGAATTTATTTTCTAAAAAGCAAGTAATGTATGATGTCATTTTAATGACAAATTATTAATTCAAGTGATGTATATTTAATTTTTCTATTACTGTTGCCTATAATTACTTTTACTTTTAACCTAAAGATAAATATTAATAAGTATCATAAGAATATTAATTAAAATAATTTAAGTGAAAATATTTTATTATAAGATAAAAATTATATCAATTATAATTTTTTCATGTTTTTTCATGATTTACATAATAAATAATTTTTAATTTTTTAACTAATATCTTAAAAATACTAATTAATAACATCCTTAACTTAAATATGATAACAGCTCGATAATGATATTAAATTGTGACAGATTATAAATGTTTAATACTGTAACTTATCTTAGCTAGGTGTATACGTGTATGTTATCATTATCGAGCAAATTGTGTTGATTGATTGATACTTGAACGTACGCTTAGTTGTTGAAAGTTCTACTGATAAATTAATATATACTACTATTTGAGCTAGCAATGGCAATAGCTTCAAATGAGTGATAATAATGACATCACAATTAAATTGCATTTGCAGGGCAGGGAGCTACTAACTGTACTGTACTGGGCAGGTCTAGGAATCTCCACAGACACAGTCGATCTCGCCGTGAATGAATGACCACTTCAGGCTGCTCCGCTGCTCAGATTTCTGTCTCTCTACCTATTTTTGCATCTTTATTCTTATTGTACCCACTAGCCATACTTCAAATCTCTCTAGTTTCAATAGTATTTTTTATAGGTTTAAATGTATTTTTTTTTTATAAGTATATACTGGTATTTTATAAATAATCAAGGATCTAGTACACTTAATTAAAAAGGATACGTAATTAAGCTTTTACTATCATATTAGATACTTATTAATAAAAAGATTACAAGTATAAAATTGCAAAACAAATAGTGAAAGTTATTATGATAAAAGATCAATTATTTTTAACAGTAAATAATTATTTTCCTTAATTTCCTGTGACATTCTTAGAGTAAATTTTCAATGATTTTAATTTTATCTTACATATTATCTAATATACTGTTGTAATTATGTTATATTTAAGGACCTCAAAAAATTTACATGACAAATCAAAATTACATGTTGCTGATATATATTTAACAAAAAAAATCACCAAAATACATCTTTTTATATTAGCTTTTTTTTAAAATCCGATTCTAGTCAAATAAATAAAATAATACTGAGAATACACACACGCATATATTTGTTTGCATTTGTCTTACTTTATTCAATTGTTGAGTGCGACTTACATTATTGTGGTGTCAGTTTGCGACTGGCTATGCTAGCCTGCATTTTTTGCCATAATTAAATATTATTCTTTTTAACAACAAATAAAGTTCAAGCTTAACGTTTTTAATAAATGAGTTATATCAAGTCATAATTAAGTTCTTAACAGGTCTTTTTGCCTATTTCCACTCTTATAATGGGTGTAAGCTGATAATGATCAATCCGTGTATTTGATAAACCCAATTATATTTTAGCGAGTTGAATTAGATCATAAAAAAAAATGGATTTATTTTAGCTTTACCCATATATAATTGGGTTAGATGTCGGCTTAATGGGTTTCAAACTTGATGAATTGACTCAATCCAATATACATTTTATCTTACTACATATTATTCTAATTCTATCCGTATGCTATGTGTGTTATAACTCAAAGAAAGTATAGAATTGAAGCAAAATAAAATTATGACAAATGGCCTTAACTAATTCTTAATTGGATGCCTACATTCAAAAAGGAATGTGTAGAGCATAACACATAGCCTAATACCAACAAAATGTTAAGTATAACAATAAAATTAATCTCTTCAACAACGATTGTCAATTGATATTCAATTGTTTATTGAATATCAACTTACAATTGTTAAGTGTAACAATAATATAAGTGGTTAATTAGTGATTTATATTTCAACCCATTTATTTGTTATGTATATACACATAATATAAATATTGTTAATTGATTTTTTTAACATCATTTGAGATTAATTATTTTATTTTATAAAATGAGTTGCTTTTTTTTTTTAGAGAATGAGTTACTTATTTTAGAGAACTTAGATGTTCTCGCTTTTAGAAGGAAAACATTAAACTTTAAATAAAACTCACTTTTCTGTTTATTGCTATCTTTTTTTATAGGCTAAATTCTAATTTTAATTTTTTTATAATTTTAAATTCATAATTTTAGTGTCGCTGTATCTAGATTTGAGACATTAGTGTCCCTAACATTACTTAATTCAATATATAATGAGTGGATCAGTCAAATTAACAAATGATACAATAATTACACACGTGAGCTCATGTTCATCCATCATGAAATCTCCCCGATTTTTACGTTCTTTTTCCATGTTGAAAAAGAAATTAATGATAAGTAATGGAGACAGGCAAAGTGTGTCCACGAAAATGAAGGGAGGAAGAGAGACCCCGTAGGGAAAGGGGGAAACCCAATTGTGTGAAGTGTGAACGCTTTCACGAAGGTTTAAGTTGAGGGTAGAAACAAGTAATTTTAGAGTAATAATATATAACTATCATTTATTTTAAATATTCTATTAATATTTTTTTTTTTTTTTTTTATTTTTTTTCTATCACACTATAACTTGTATTATACTTGTATTATCATACTACTTTACCTTGCCTTCACCGTTCACAGTTCACACACATGACTGATGACTATGAGCCCCCTTGGCTTGACGAACAATCCAATCAGTGGGTCCTAAATCTCCCTGCACTAGATTTCGTACAGGATGGATAATGAATATTTTCTTCATTTATTAACGTCACTTTTACTATTTAAATATTACAATTAATATCACACAGCACTAGATTTAATTATTTTCATTTTTTATATACATATACTAGTATATTTTAGAAAAATAAATAAATAGTTTTTAATATTGGACAAAAAATATTGAATAATACATTAATAACTAATAGTAAAAAAAAAATTTCAATAACCAACAACTTTGTGTTTAATAATAACGTTTTACATTTTATTACTGTTGTTTTTACAGAGCTACTATATAATAGCTTATACAAAAAGAAATAATAGATGTAAAAACTTGTGTTAATAAGAAAGATTTTACATGCTGACAAATTGGGGGAGATGAATGATGAAGTTCCCATATCTCTAGCATATATGTCTAGACGTACACTACAGGCAGAAGAAAAAAAGGAAGCAGATAGAAGAGTATTGGTAAAAAATACATAGATGGTCCATTTAGGGTTTGGCACATGGGACCTTAAGAGCATTGGTTGGTTACTGGTTAGGGTTTAGGGTTTTGAGTGAGTACATGTGGGAAGAGTACGCGAATCGGTCACAAGGCGTAATAAGAAAAAGCGACACAAAGTTGAGAGACGTCACTGGTGCGAGGTGTGATAGTGGGGGCATAGCCTTATAGCAGAGACAGCAACCCTAGTATAGGTTTCCTTTTATTTTATTTTTTTTCTCCATTCTCATACTTTAAACTTTAAGTCACGTCCATCCACAGTTTGACGATTGACATAAAAAATAATGTTTTTTTAACTTTATTTAATTAAGTACAAAATGAATAACCAGCCACTAGGTCGAAAATAAGCAAAAAAAAGGGTGGAATAAAACAATTTTTCGTTTATTTATTAAGTGATCAGATTCGGAACTACAAAAATGGTTATTAGGGCAAAACAGTTTTCACATTATAAGTAAAATTAATAATAATTAGTTTCTACTATTAATAATTTAGTATTATAAAGACTAAAATATCCATCGAAGAAAAAATAATTATTTTTTATGTAAAAAACGCATACAGATAAAAAAAGTTTTCTTAGAACTTAAAGTTGAACCAAGAATAAGTACGCTGAAATGGATCGTAATAATTGACTTCGTTTTTTCCTAAAAATGAAGAATGAGTTATTTGAGATATTATATTTCGACGATTCAATTGTAATTTTAGAGTTTTTTGTGTTGATTGTAATTTTAGAGTAACATAATTTAGTGAGGAAAGATAAAATAACATTAACTTTTTTTAGTCTTACTCTAAAGACAACAATTTTAGAGTAATATAATATTTTTAAAGAATAATGTAATATCTATAACAAGTTGAATGCAATATCTAAGTCCAAGCAAAAGTATTGTGTGAACCAATTAATATTTGGTATAAAAGTTTATTCAAATCAAAATATGCAGTGTTTATATGTAAATTCAACTTTTAACAAAAGTCTTCATGAATTAGATAGTTGAAACGCGAATTAAATGAACGAGTGCTAAAAATTTCATTTTTTTTCATTATAAGTTAATTAAATTCAAGAAAAAAAAAACAAACGGTACCTAGACATGTAAAAAGGGGATTGAATTAATGGATTGGGATTGACCGGTTTAGAACTATACAATAAAAAATAAAATAAAAAACAAGCCTAAGTATTAGTATGAACAGGGTTATGGTGTATATGGTAAGTATGTCACGTTACACTTTCATGTGATATCACGTGTTAACTTTGTCACATAACTCTTTCAGGTAATGTTACATGACAAACTATTTTTTTAACATTTTCACTCTTTAAAAAAATTTTAAAATTTGAATTTTAGTTCCTTTAAAATTTTCACCTTTTAGATTTAGCCCCTAAAAGATTACTATTCTTCAATTTTAATCCTAAAATGTAAATTTTAGTTTTTAATCCTTAATTTTATTTTGTCTTACTTTAGTCTTTTTTTTAAATCTTCAATCTCTTTTTCGTTCACTTTCATCTCATCAATGTCATCATAGAGTATATTGTTTAAATTATTATTAATTAGTAAATAATGGCAAAGGTGAAATTAAAGATCATGTGATTCAAACATTAGTCACCCACTTGGACTCATCTGAAATATCTTAAACTTGTCTAACCTGTAATCTACCTAAATTACCTGATAAAAAAAATTATCCTAAAAATGAAAGCGGATAAATTAGAACTAGTTTGGGATAATTCTTAGTTGAGTTTAAAAAATTTGAAATCAACAACCTATTTTCAGTTTTTAGTTTTTTTCACTGTTTTAAAATAAATTCATTTTTAAAGTTTTGTATCATATTAACATTAGTTTAAGGGTGTATTTATGTGATGGTGACAATTATGATCATGACAATGATGCTAGTGGTGACAACGGTGGTGCCATTAAAGGTAGTGGTAATTAGTGGTGGTGGTGTGATAATGGTGATAATGTCGATAATAATGATAATGACAATGCCAATGTTAGTGGTGTCAATGTCAGTAATGGTGTGGTGATAGTGGTAATGTCAATGATGGTGGTGTTGTTGGTGTCAACAATGGTATTGATATTGGGGGTGATAGTGTAGATCGATATGGTGGCGGTGGAAGCGATGGCAGTGATGGTGGTGTCAATGGTGACAGTAGTGATAGCAATGACGACAATGGTGACGAGAAGAGTCATTGTTAAATATTGGGATAATGTGTTTTTTTTAACTAAAAACCTAATTCACAAATTCTTTTTTCTTCATTTTGAAAATGAATGTTGAAGTATTTTGAAATTGAATTCAAATTCATTTCAATTTTTTTTTCAAATTGCATTTAAAATAAAAAATTGCAACTACCACAAACAGGTGTCTTAGAGAGTAGATATTCTAAAAAATAAATAAAGTAAGGCAAAAAACAATTAACGAGTAAGAACTAGGATTTAAAATTTTAGAAAATAAAATAAAAAATTAAAATTTTATAGGGACTAAAATCAAATGGTCAAAATGTTTTAGTAACTAAAAACCAAATTAAAAAATTTCTAAGGAGTAAAAATGACACAAAAAATATTACCATATGGTATATTACTAGACTAACACATGATACTTTTTGGTGATTGGTGATGTCACATGACACCTTAATATGATGACATGTGATACAACATGAAGTTGTTATGTGACACTTATGTCATGTGGTTGTCATATAACATGATGATGTACATTTTTATTTGATACATCAAACAATTAATGAATTCAATTTAACACCATAGGATAAAAAATGTTGACAAAAAGACCAAAATTTGTCAATTTTTTTAATAAAAACTAGAAATTAAAATTGAAAAATTTAGAGATTAAAATTTTATTTAACCTTTTAATTTATTTTAGACAAATAATTCATTAACAAAGACAAATGTTTAGTATTTTATTTTTAAACTAAATGATATTTTTCTTCGTAAATTTTTATCTTCCCATATAAGATCTAGATAAATAATAAGTATATAGAATTGGGGATTGATCCACATGTCAATTAAGATTTTTGATTCCCTAATAAGATCGGGTGACCGAAACTTGTAGAGATATTTTGAAATTTTATTGAAGAGTTAATAATTTTATTTTTTTGATGCAAGAGTCAAGAATGTTAATTATGATGATTATAAAAAAAACTAGTAATATATACAGTATTTTATTTTAATTCGTAGGAATCAAATATAAGTATAAGTGGATTTACACCTTGTTATATACATAGCTATGAAACAAGTTGTTAATTTTTTACAACAATTTAGAAAATGTAAAAAGAGAACTAGAAAGTGAATAAAGATAAATATATGATAAAATTAATTATAAAAGTTATTGTATGTATATTATTACTGTTATATATATTAGCTGCACACGCTTTCTTACTTTGTTCATTCACACAACCCTTTCCCGTTCCATTGTCTCTCCATGCTATTGGTGGCTTCATTGGCTTCTGCTTTTGCCAACAGCGACAGTTCGCAGCATTTTCTTAATTTCATTGTTTGTCTTCCCTTCTACGATGGGTTATGTTAGCTTTTATTCGATCTTAGGTTCAAGAAAAGGCCACAGAATGAGTTGAAGTTTTACGATGTCAACCTTTCATGATCTCTTCATTTTCTTTGCTTAAATGCGAAGAAACTTTTCCATGCAGTCTATTCCATTGTTTCTTTCTTTTCTTTCTTCTTTATTTTCTTCTGTCATCTAAACAAAGTCAAGTCGTCACACTCCATTCCTTTTCTTCTCTTATTTTCATTTCAAAAAAAACAAAGATAGGACTAATATGCTACTTACGTAAGAAGATGTACATCATTATTAATGCATAAAGAAGGAAAAAGGAGACGGTAATTTTAGTTGCTTTGTCATCATTTTTTATGAAATTAATTTTATTGTTCTACTATAAAACAAACGAACTTTAAATTAATACAAACACACTAAAATTTGCGTTATGTTTATTAGAAAATCTCGTGTGATTATTATATATGAGGCCCGTGTGTGACACGGTTAAATTACTCTGCTTTGCACCACAAGGAAAATGACGTTTACTAAACTTTTCTTTATAGGCAAATCAATCAACAACTATTACATAGTATATTCTTTTGAACGTAACAGCCAAAAGATGGTTACTAACACTGTCATAAGAGGCTTTAAGGAGACAGGAAGCTTTTATGGGTGGTGTTAACTCAGAGCTATAGTTTAAATATATATGACAATAGCTAGACATCAACATCGAAGCATAATTTGGTAATATTATTTGATTGATATTACCATCCCAAAGTTATCATTAGTGTTTACTTTTGTGGTTGATTGAAAAAAGTGAAAGTTTATATTGAAGCTCAAATAAAATTAACTTATTACTTGTGGCAAATGGAATTAGAGATCGTAAAAGGACCAATAACAATACGAAAGGCGTCCTGTTTAAGCATGTTGGGTTGCTATTCCAAATAAGCATGATCTCCAAATTAAAAGAAGATTGCTCTAGCCCGTTTTCATCTTTTGCATTTTTTTAGTTATTTTTCTACCTTTAGGTGATTGTACAACCCCCCCTGAAAAAAAGAATAAAAAACCTCCAGTACTTGAATGTATGTTATGTACTTTCATCTGAAGGTTTCATATTCAAATGTCCTATCCTATATAATTTATATTAAACAAAAGTGTGGAGGGTTCAAAAAATTATATGCGCCAAACAATTGCCTTTTTCCTCGTTTGGATATAACATATACTATTAATTAACAACATAGTTTATCTAAGATTAGTTTGATAGGAGAATAAATTAGGAGAAAGGAGTGGTGGGTCCAAGCCACCTTTGCAAATGCACATTATCTGTACACCACACAAGATGAGGAGAGAAGCCCCCACATGTCAGTACCTTCCTCCACCCATGTTGACTATCTTCATATAGTTAATTTAATTTCACTCAGTCAGATGGCACTTTTTTATATATACAATGATGGTACTCAGATTTGAACCTAGAATATCATACATACTACTTCAAAACATTCACCACTAGACCAACCCAGTGATTCTCAGATGGCACCTTACTACTAGTTGAAAAGTTGGTGGGATACATAATTGATGTTTCTTCACTGGTGTTTGGCTCACAATTTTCCAACATAAAATCAAATCTTGCCTTTTCTCATTAGCATATATAGCTTTCCCGTCAAATGGAATGGCTCTAATAGTAATAGTGTGCCTTTTGGTTCTTCTTCTCTTCAAGATCTTTTGAGCTTTTTAAGATTTTTTTTAGTCTTAATTCTCTGGTTTGTTAGGTATATTTTTTTTTTATTAAAATTATTTTTGTCAAAAAATTGAACTCAGATAATACTTAAATAATTCAAACTTAATTTCAACATATTAATCATTTGTGTTTAATTTCTTGATTTTTGAGATTGTAAGACTAGATAGTGGTTATTACACATTGTTCCCGAGACATGCATATTGAGCTTTGTTCCGATTGAAATGTTAATTCTGTCTAGATGGAATGAAAGAACACGCAGAGGATTTTATTGCCAATATTGGAATCAGAATTGTGGGTGAGTTTGTGGATGGTTTTCATAATTATTGCCGTATAGAATAATCCTTTGTTGTCGTATGGCTGCAACATTTTTATTTTTCCAGTTTTAAACATTTTATTCTCTTGTGCCTGGTTCACGTCATGTCATGCCTCTGGGAATGAAATTGGAGAATTCTGTGAAGGAGCAACAATACATAGTTAATATTTGGGGCCCAAGCATTATCAATGGACCAAGATTGAAGTGGGCTACTGCCGCTAGCGATGGTGTTAGTTGGTAATTCTGAATGCTTAGTGAGGAGTATGTATGTGTATTAGACCCAAAAGTTAACTGGATTGTCAATTATTAATAATCAATAATATGATAAATCAGATAATATATGATTGATTGATTGAATCTTTAGCTTCTACTAGAAAACAGTTTTTTTATTAATGTAAATACAATTTTAAAATATAAAATAAATAAACTATTTGATAAAAATATATAATTAATACAATAAATAAATGAAAAATACAAACATTTTAAATTTAGGGAAGGAATTTAGTAGTATAAATTATTAAGATTTAACACAGGAAAATCTGAAAACAAAAATATTACAATTAACTAAAGTTAAGATTTGAGGAAATATAATAAAATTTGCATTTAAAAAAGATTTGAGGAAAAAAAGTGTAATAGAAAATCTAAAAAAAGAAAATTTGAAAACAATTAATAAGTTTAAGATTTCAAAAATATAGAAATAAATGATATAGTGTTACGAGACCACCCGTCATAAAAAATGTATAACATAAAATTCACATTGAAAAATAAGAATTCCAATTTATAGCACGAGTTGATTGTATATTGATAGACATAGTTTAGTACAATTATATATTTTTTTAGTTTGTGTTCACTAATTTATAAATTAAATTGTACAAAAGTGTATCATTGTAAGTAAGTTGCAACTATTATATTATAAATTTGCTATTGTATTAGGATTATTTTTTTATTCAATAGATAGTTGTTTTGAACATTTTAATAACAGAATCAAAATGATAGTTAATTATGATTTTAAATCCCAATTATTTTGAAAAATCAAGTAAAATATAAAATTATACTAATTTCTCAGTATGAAAGAATTAAAATTAAAATAATTCTAATTTCAACGGCCATATATCCTATTGAACACTAATGAGTCTAATTCTCCTTATGTACAGTTTTCTTTAGGGTTTCCTTGGAATCATATAAGGGGAAAATGAGAATATATGAGTGATTAAAAATATACCTATATATGATACTTAATGATGAGGTTTCTTCCTTTTCCTTTCAGCAAAAATGAGAAGAAAAAAAATGAATTTTTTTCATTCGCTAATGCTTTTCCTAAAATCAGTAGATTCCTATCAATAAAAATATATATGCTTTATCTTTACTGGTGGCTAAAATATATGTTCTTTCGCTTCCACTTATTTAAGGGGTATGCTCACTGAGCCCAAGCAAATGTATGCTGCAGCTTTGTAATTGGTAGCACATATTCAAAAACTGACGTGTGACTTAGGGCTATCCTGCATTTCAGTGAAGTGTTCAATATATTATCAAGTTCAGTCACTAGGACCAGCCAGAAAGAGGACACACACCACAAGCATCATAACATGAAATAGGTCCAAAGCTAAGCCATCCAACTGGTCCTAAAGCAAACACATGGTAAACTTTGAGCAACAAAAGAAAATGTCCCTCCAACATTAGGGGGGTTCCTATCTGTTTTTGTAAATAACAGTACCTCACGTCTAGAAGCCCTTAATAAAACTGGATCTCTTCCATGCAGCATTTAGCCAGCAATGACTAATCGCATGAAGCAGCAATTTGCTAAAATTTCTGTATGACAACTGAATTTGCCAGTCCTGCCTGCTCTATAGTCTGAGTTTCATCAGCTAGAATCTTTGGGGGGAAACCCATCAACTGAAGTTGATAATTCTGCCGACCCCCAGGTCTAGATGCATCAATGAAGGCACGAATGTCGCTGATTGTGTGGTGGTAATTAAAATGTGATATCAAGCGGGTTCCGTCAGCCAACCTGAGTTGTATTGAGGTCGATGGCAATGATTGATCAACTACCAGGCCAGCAGATGGAGTTGGTGCTGTGTTGGGAGGAGTTAAGGCAGCAGGAGGGTCAGGAGCCATTGATATAGAGCTGCTTCCAAGTGTTCTTCCCACTCCCTGAAATGCAACATGCTGCTTTTCGGGTTCCTGTACGCATTAAAAAATGCACTTATAATTTACACATTGGACATGTATGATTTCAGATATAAGTAATTATGCATAAATGACCTGGATTGCATTTCAAAATGCAAAACATCAAAAGCTCCAAAACTAATAAACGATGCTACCTAAGACCTTGTTTAGATATACTTCTTCATAAGCATTTACAGGAGAAGAAAATAAGAAGATAAAATGTATTGAGCTTCTCCATAAGCTTAAATCAACTTATGCACGTTAAATTTTAGCTTATGCAAGAAGCTCAAACCATTTTTCCTTCACTTTTCTTTTTATGTAAGTGCTTATACAAAAGTTTATCCAAACAAGGTCTAAGTTCATTCTGCTTTAATAGTAAAATTGAACAGAGACAAACCAAATAACTCAAACAGAAAACTCACACGATAGTCCTCATTCCTCCTTATGAGGTTAACATTAACAGATGACCTCCTATCTTCAGGCTCAAGCTCTTTGGGACACTCAGATTTTTTTATGCTCTGCATTAAAAAAATAGAAAATATCATTAAGCACAATGGAATCATTTTACATATCGAATAAGAAAGTAATAGTAGCCCAAACACATTTCTGGGGAAGCATTCTTACATGGTCTCGAAAATAGATTATGAAACCAACTCACAAAACACTTATATAACAAAATATGCTGGATTTCAGAAAGGATTTAAATAAAAAGTGAAGTTATAAGTGAAAGTTAAGATGTTCCATTATTTTCTGAACAACATTTACCAAATGCAAAATCTCAATCCTCTAATATCAGCATTTTCCTTTTCAGGAAGGCAACCTCATTACTTCCAAATTATTTTACCCTCAAATCCACTAATGGAATCAGAATCTTAAATACCATCACCTCTAAAAATGAGGCATTTTCAGGATCGTCCAAACTCCTCAATGGTCCATCATTTACAGTGAAACCATTACTCCAGAAAACAATGTTATGAACAACAGCCTCAGGTTGCTGATTATTAGTAGATTGTGTAGTTTCCCCTGAGAGTAACCTGCCAGTTCCAGTAAAGCTAGTTGACCTTGGAGGCTCCTGAAGCTGATCAAGAGGCCTTTCAACAGCCCCAAGTTGCCTAGCTTGATTGAAAATTTCATCCACATCATTTCCCTTTGAAGGATCCTGGACAAGCATTCCACTGGAGATATAATGTACAATGGTTAAATACTCAGTAGAAAATAATCAAACCATAAAACTAACTGGACATAGACTTGTGCATCCATAAATCTTTAGAAAAATTAGAAACACCAGAAATTTTAATATCAAAATGTCAAACACTTTCAATCAAGGTAGTAAAAAGTGATATTTCACTGAGTATAAGGTGCTTGAGGTTCTAGAAAAGTAGAGCATAGAAGTGAAGCATACGGCTGTGTATGGAAATTTTGAAGAGGATGAAGTGGAGTGGTTTGGAATTGGATGGAGGGAAAGGTACCGCTCTATTGTTTGAAATTTTTCATGAGGTAATGGTGGGGAGCCCCTTTCCTTTTTTGGAAGTAAAAAACCTTAGTGGAGTAGATTACAAACTTATCTTCTAGAAATAACCTACTTGTAGCAAAAAGGTTAAGGTGTTCGGTTAAAATTGTATATGACTATTTAAAATATTAGTGTTCCATTCAAAACCCTCTAAATTGGAGAGTACGGAAATTTTAAGAGTTTGACTGGCAAGGAATAGTTTGGGTTCCCATCCTTAACCATTCCACCACATTAACTTAAAAAGTAAAAACTCTTTAAAATGGGTTGAGTATCTTTTTTTCATTCTGCTCCATCCATCCAAACACAGCTTAAAAGTGAATATTTTACATACTAAATAAAAATATCATAACAAAATTTAGATATATAGTTAGCCCTATCTAAAATTTACACAAGTTGTTATGGACTTTAAAGCCTATCAAAATACAGAAGCATTGCTATTAAATCTAATAAGAAAAAAGAGAGTGCTTGTTGGGGTTTCAAAAGCCCAACACCTATACCAGAAAAAAAAAAAAAAAACAACCTAAATTTAAGCAAAATAGCTTCAAAGTAATAGTTCAAAACCTCTCATAAAAAGCATGATTTTATTGCTTTTAATGCCTAAGATAAGTTTTCAATTGCTTTCAATCCTTCAACCCAAAAATGAGTTTAACAAAAATCTAAAAGCACATTGCATGAGTATGAAATCTAAACACTAATTTCTGTTTGAGAAAGCTTTTTTCTGTAATATCAAGCAGAATGCCAATAAATGTGGCAGGAAAATGCGCCCATCAGTCAACCCAGGCAAGAGCAACCGGGAAGAAAAGGTAGTCAATCAACACACACAAAAAAATCACAGTCTACAATAATAAGAAGATAAACAAAACAATAACAACACCAAAACATATAATTTAGAAGACAAAATGAAACATACCAGCACGAATTCTAAAATGAAACATACCAGCACGAATTCTAACTCTCATTTCTTATATACATAAACCATGCCAGAATTTTATATAATTGGGGGAAAAAAACTGTTCCAAAAATCAAACTTAGTTCTTTGAGTGGTGGTACGCCTGCACCAGCATTATTTAAGTAAACTCCAATAATCCATACAGTAACAATCGGCAAGTCAAAATATTATACCACACATTTATGCATACAAATTGATATGAAGAAGTTGCTAAAACGTGGAGTTCACGACATCGATAAAGCGTGTTTTAGTTTTGTTTCGAATTTTGTGGTTTTGCATGAGGATTAGGCTGGATTAGTGTTGAAGCATCATATAGAATGTAAGAATTGAATTGGATTGGGGGAAAGAAGAGAACCTCTTTTCGCCGCCGGTGTAATACTCCTGCGGCCCATCGGAGTCGCTGTCGGAATCGGCGGAGGGACGGTTCAGATCGGAGAGGGTGCGAATTCTGCCGGCTCGGCTGCTCGACGCCTTCTTGTTGTCCCGTGACGCCATGTCGAATAAGATTTCACAAAACGCAACAGAGAGAGAGAGAGAGAGAGAGAGAGAGAGAGAGAGAGAGAGAGGAGAAGGCACATTACTCACTATAATACTCTGTGGTGTCGCTTTAAGAATAAGGCGTTTGGATCCTCTCCTGCAGCAATCCTGACTTTACATTTATATCCAACGGTTAACTTAAATTCATGTCACTAAATAATTAAAATTCATTATTATAATTAATATGAACCTTGGGATTAATCTAACGGGTCACAAATTAAAATCTAAATTCGAATTTTCAACTTAAATTTAAGGAATATAATTGATATTTTAAATTATTACTTTTTTTATAAAGAAAGATTCAAATAAGATTAAAATAGAAAACCAATCCAATTTGAAGAGACTATTTTAGATTGGATTGAATTTTAATTTTAAATTAAATATATTAGATAAAAAATTAAGAAAAAAAATTTATGAGATCAAATATTTTACCCACAAAAAAGAAAGTATTTGATCCAATATTTTTTCTCTCTCTTCCAAATGATCAAAAGCAATCCATAAACACTCTTAATAAAATAATGAAAAAAAATATTTTTTTATTCTCTTTACTTTCAATAAATATGATTAAGGCCTCTAGATTTTCACATTGATATATTTTTTTTAATATAGATGATTTTATTAAATAAAAAAGTCTGAAGCCAGATATCATGGAGTAATTGGGAAGGAACTTCCTCAATCCAATAAATGAGTCAAACTGTCAGCAACACTATTAGCTAATCTAGGTGAAAAACAAATTTTCAGGCGTAGTGAAAGTTTAGTTTAGTTATAAAACTTTAAAATGAGAAATACTATATATTACAAATGAACTACTGCATGAAACGCACGAATGCTTACTTGGACCAATGTGCTTTTTTTAAATAAAAAATAAATTAAAAGAAAATTGAAAACATGAGAATTTGTTTTCTCATATATAACCGTTCGTGTGATATCACGAAATACTATTTCATACGAAATAGTATTTTACCTTTAAAAATTATGTGAATTTAGTTTTTCCAAACTTTAAAAACAATAATTTTTTAGAACTGAGAGATTAAATTCATACAGTTTTTTAAGTTTGAGAACCAAATTTATCTATAGAAAAATATAGAAACTTCAACCACGTTTAATCAAAAGAACAGAACTATAACAGATTTTTTTTATAAAAAAATTAGGCTTAATTACTATTTTAGTCCCTAAAATTATAAGTTGTGTTTTTTTAGTCCATGGAATTTAAAATTGCTTTTATTAGTCCTTGAAATTTTCTAATTGCGTTTTTAGTCCTTTGTTAAGACGATGTTACGTACGCTGATGACATGAGTCAGGCAGTCAGCTATTACCATGCGTTTTAAGTGGAGTGAGGTGAATTATTGAGATTTTTCAAAAGTAACAAACAATGTTAGGCATCTCTCACTATGCAAACGGTGTAGTTGGTTGGTTCCAACAACGTTTGCGTGGGTTTGAACAACGCTTCAGTTCGAACAACGTTGTGTGGTAGAAGGTATCAATTGAATATTCTGCTTTGGAGATTCAACGAAGTTTCATAAGTCGTCCCTCTCTTGACGTATTTGGACAACGTTGACGCAGGTGCGGTAGAAGATATCTATCACTTTCTTTTTTAACAAGACCATATATTGCTAAAAAAACAAGACCATATTGGTCCTCGACTAAATGTCACTTTCATATTAAAACTAATTCAAACTATTGATTTAATACCAAATTAATTTCAACTCTTCAAAATTAATATGAAAATAAAAATTGAATTAAAGTTCTCGTACAATGTTTCATATTAATATTCACACCAAATTGGAAACAATAATGCCACTTTCATATTAAAACCATTCCAGCATTACAAAATATGTTGTCTTCTACATTACACCATATTACACCAAATTCACATGATACTCCATCCCAAGCCTACACTACCCCTATTACAAAATGACACACATTCACCAAAATCTTATATGCCAACTTTCTTCAACACAACCTATACACGGAAAATTTATGACATTGCCCCCACACACCCTAACAACATTCATTTGTAGTAGTCTCTTTCTTCTTTTCAACTGGATGCTTCTTCGGTAACTTTTCAATTTTTTTTCTTACCTCTATTAATAGTTCATGATCAAACCCATTGTTACTTTCCTCTGCTCTAGTCACATATACATCTTTATTTGTCCATTTAAAGAAGTGTGTCGGTGTTTGGAGTCTGCACAAAAAGAAGTCACTTTAATTTTTAAGTATTTGACAAACAAAAATAGCGCACAAATCCAACAAATAATCACAAGGTCCTGCATTTCTACAATCCACTTCGTTTTCTTTCACTTTTGTTTACCCTGTTAGTTGTGTAAATGAATGCTCTTACTACACAAAGACATTGTCTCCCTTTCCTCAGTGAAAATGAAGGCATTAATAAGATACATCAAATGTGTGAAATTCACCACGTGATCAAGATGTCATGTTCAAATGTTCACTGCAAGCCTCAATCTTCTATTGCAATGCTAAACGATGACAAACAACCCTATATTTTCTTCAATTTATGGTTCTATCTATTTTGTATAATAATAAAATTAAAAAAATAAAAATCCACCTCACTCCACTTAAAATACATGGCAACTACTTACTAAAATTTCATTTGTATTTCATTTGTCATGTCATCAATGTATTTAACACCATCTTAACAGAAGGTCAAAAAGACACAATTTGAAAATTTCAAGAACTAATAAAAATATTTTTAAATTTCATGGATTAAAAAATACACAACTTCCAATTTCATGGACTACAACAGTAATTAAACCAAAAATTTTCATATTGATTTTTCTCACTCATTTAAATATTATAATGGAAAATACTAGTGAATTTTTTTAAAAAAATAATAATATAATGCAAAATTAGTGATTTTAGAGTTATAATTTTAATTGCCAAAATCGAGCTGTATGATTTTCGGCTTTCTAAAGACAATTAATTTAATTGAAATACACTACGATTTAATTCTTTTTACAATAACAATACATAACAGTTAGAATTTAATTTCTCTATTTTATTAGTATAAAAAAATAAAATTATTAATCAATGAAGAACTATCATTATTACGACTTTCAAAATAGTTATTATATTTTGTAATTAAATAATTGTATAGAAACCCTTTTCTGTATTAATTAATGCATATACAAGACAGTAAAATATTTGCAACGTCAAACAACGTCTCAGTAAAAGGAGATATGGCGGTTAGTTAAGTAGTGTACATAAATTGTATTAAATTTTCTAATATTCTAATTAGATTTCTAGAGTGAAAAAAAAAAAAATAGGTGTTAGTCGCTTAGAATCCTATTCCTGCGGCGGGAAGGGCTTGCGAACTTCCTGTTTGCGGCAGCACTATGCAGCGCCTCCTGTCGACTCGTGGCGCATTCTATATATTCTTGCAAAGGTGGAAGCTGTGCCTTTTCGCCTTCTTTAGGAACTTGCCCTCGAATTATCTGTGCATCCATCCATCCATTAATACATGCTTATAAATAAATAAATAAAAATATTAGTACTATTTTAAGTTGTGCATCACTTTATATTATTAAAATTCATAATACATAAATATTTTAAATATATAAATTATATTTTGACCTTACAGTGAACAATTTAAATTGTAAGATAAAGTTTTTTTAAAATATTAATAATTCCTTTATAGATGAACATAAAAAAAGAGGGCAAGTTAAAAGAGATAAACAGTTAAGAAGATCATGTAGACAAAGATAAGAAAAATGATAGTTTAAAATAAAATAAAATAAAAATTAAGTATTTCAATGTCCAAAGACTCCACGCTATATGCAGATAAGAGGGAAGGATATTATATGCAACTTTATCCTTACATATGCGAAGAGGTTATTTCTAGATTCAAACTCATGACTAATAAGTCACCAAGACACAACTTTACCGTTGAGAGGAAAAAAATTCACTAATTATGAAAGTAAAGTGAAATGCACATTAAAAGAGAGATAAAACAAGAACTTTAAAATGTCTAATTAAAAGCATTAAGAAAGTGAGAACTCTAGCCTCTAAATTGTGTATTCTAAATTTTTTATTTGTAATGAATATTGAGAGTAGATATCCCTGAACACTAAGACTGGAAATTGAAAAATAAAAAATATTTTTACCTTTGACGCCCACGATCGTTCGGCTTGCTGACAAACATCTCTAATATCTCTTCCAGACATACTGAAATAATAAGAACAGATGAACATGAAAGGACTGACAAAATAGAGCAAAACATCTTTTAAGGCAGTGCAAAACAATTTAGAAGTGACTGTAACTTAACCGGAGCATGATGAGGTTAGGAAAAGCCTAATGAATGGTTACATAATTTCAATGATTAAAGAATGTGTAATGGTGAAAGTCAAAATAAGAGGTCAATACATCTATGTACTTCCCTCATGTTCTACCTTCTTCCTTTCACTACCCACCAATTTGTAACCGATAACTACGATGCGGAACTCAAAAGTTAGCCCAACTTACTCTTCTGTAACTCTTGCAAGTTCATCTAGTTCGGGTTTGGACAGGTGCTTTGCATATTTGGATGCGATTTCTTGACGATTCCGATGATCAGGTAAGCCAAAGGCGATCATACTATCAAACCGACTACAAGCAAAAGGAGAAAAAACAGTTAGGATGTGATTCTTGTATGATTGACCCAAAAATTTGCAAGCTATAAAGCAATTTGCATTCAAGCTCACCTGATTAATGCAGGATCGAGGTCTTCCTTTCTATTTGTGGCAGCAATGACAACTACTTTCTTATCCTGCTCAAAGCCATCTATCTGCAAATTTTGATCCATCCGTCATCAGCATGTTTGATTTTGGGTGAGTTATTGATAAATAACAAAGATTTATTCTAGATTTAAGAGTTATCAAGCTTTACTGTCATAATACGAAAGTAAGTTCACCCATTACTTGGATCCAGTAAAAATAAAATATCAATATTATAAAAAAACTAATCCAAACAACCACCAATACTTGACCCACTAGATGGTATCGGTTACTAAAGCAATCAACACTACGGAGCTCTCTTAAAAATCAAATTATAAACTAATCTTGAAGAATACATATGATGCTAAATAAGAACTCGCAAGCTGAAAAGAAGTCTTCATAAGCTCTTCACTATAAAATAAAACTTCTAAAACTCTAGCACAATCATTTTCTGTAGACAAAATGTATATAACACGCCATTCTGTGTATCTTAAAGCAGTAACCAACAAGATTAACCTGTCGCAATAAGACTGACAATATTCTACGCGTAGCTTCATGCATTTCATTGTCACGAGCAGCAGCAAAAGAATCAATCTGTATCCCACAAAAGAAAGAACACAAACAATATGTTAGTTTTATGGAAAATCAATAAGAGGCACATAGCAACTCCTTATCAACATTTCTCATTTTGTTACCTCATCCAGAAATATAATAGCACCATTAGGAAGAGTGTTTGCCAGCGAAAACACTTTCCCCAAAAGACGTTCACTTTTACCGTAGAATTCAGACATTATTGCCTCAAGTGGAACATATAGCAAAGGGACACCCTGCCAAATCAAGTTCATCAGTTTCAGATCACTGCATATTTGAGTGCAATATACAAAATTCTACTTACTTGATTTACCCAACATAATGTATACTATATTGCAGACATGCAAGAACCAATTAATTATATTAAACCAAACTCAAAACCATAAGCGTTGTTATTCAAGTTAGCATACAAAGATACAAAATTGCCATTTATGAGGCCATATTGAATTTACACCAGAGCTCAGAAACAACACCCCACCCACCCCAAAAAAAAAAAAAAACAACAAAGATGGAGGTATGAGATTTGATCAATCTCCTTTCCCTTACCCCAAAATGTTAGCTGGCAAGCCAGCTCTTTCACTGTGCCCCAAAAAATTAAGGGTATTTACAAAGTCTATTTCAATTATGAAAAGATAATTGTCCCAGTCACCCACTCACCAGTTCCTCCCTCTTGCAAGCACGGACGCAAATTGTAAAGGCAATTGCAAATATTAAAGTGATAAATTCCCCCCATCCAAGTAAGTCTTTTTGAAGCAACAAGACTTCATCACATGTATTCACTATCAGGGTGACCAACTGACCACAATAACATTCTTAAAGCATAGCTCTGGAAGATATAAAGTCAAACATTTCTGTCATGCCAAGAGTTTAACACAGAAAATCACAATCTGAAAGCATACAGAACAGCCACAAAAACTAAACTACGTAGAACGAAAACATATCCACACACACAGAATAAGGATATATAGTAATACTATTATACTAATCACCAATTAGTCAATAATGAAGCAATTTTCCCCATGAAAAACACAAAATCCTACTTCCTGGCAAGTGACAGCTAAACAACCCATTTATTGACATGCAAGTGGAACATATCCAGTGTACCCCACTTTATATCATACATAACCTCCTTGAATGTTGCTTCAAGGATAGCTATAATGTGTGTGTGTTTTTTTTTTTTCATTGGTAGAGAATAGTGCAGGATATTCAGATACCAATTCAAAAATAAAGCAAAGAGGAAAACTAAAACATTTAAAAGCCACATACTGCTTGATAGGCAATAACACGAGCACATGAAGTTTTCCCTGTACCTGAAACCATAAAATTGTACCATTCAAACATCATATATAATGTGAAATTGTGAATAATGAAAATAAAGGTTTGTACTGTTGGTGCCTAGTAACTTCATATTAAATTGAAATTCCAATTTCAAAGAGAATCAGTTCAACAGAAGTTTCTTGTTAAAACAGTGTCTATGAAATAACAGTAGCTCAAACTTTGGAGATCATCGGTACATTTCATATGCCAAAAGTGCACATAAAGGAAATGATTGTTAGAATATATGAAAATATCTTAAAAGTATCTTAGATTATCCTTCAGGATTAGTTTTTTTATTTCCTATTATCTCTTAGGATTGGTTGTCATATTTTCTTATGATTTATTATCCAAATTTATTAGGATTATGATTAGTCTAGAGTTGTGCAGAGTGCAGACACATTTTCTCCACACATTTCCATATTCTATCGAGTGTGGTGGTGTGCTACAGTCAGTTTCCAGCCACTCTCAACAACATCTGACTTGCAAAGCCCTGCTTATACCCAATCTGCACTTGGTTCATTGTCTTTGGGTCTCATGGACCCTTGTTTGAGGTTTCTATGGCTGTTTGGCACTATTCCTCTCTCCTCTTGTTGACCCATGAACTCCTCTGCACAAACCTGCCCTCTTCGGTATGAATCATACTTTATGGGAACAAAGAAATTGGCTTAGGTTTGCGGCTTTGCCAAAGATATGAGCCTGGCACCACAGCTTTCCCAGAAGTGTCAGCTGGCCCCATGACAGTCGTAGAGATTCTATATTTTAGTTTTTTTTTCGTAAATGGTTTATTTTTAACAAGTTTAGCTTTAACTTTAGGAATGAAAATATCTTGTCATATTTTAGAATAACTTAGATTATCATTTAGGAATAGTTTCCCTCTTTTCCATTATTTCTTATGATTGATTATCATATATTTCCTTATCTTGTGATTTGTTTCCCTAATTAATTAGGATTATGATTAACAAACAGCCAGTGCTCTAGATTTTAAGAACACGCACCAATACATTGTAATACATTTCATTAAGTATAAGTCTATTTTCTCTCAACCTCCTTCCCTTCTATACCTAAAACATCATAATTTCATCAATAATTAGTTAACTACACATTGTATTTATGTCCAACCCATGTACAAAGAGATATATAAATAGTAAGATGATAATTAAATTAACTGAAAAATTAAAGTTTCCTAATTGTACCCCACTTCATAACAATTAAAGAAGCCTAGTGGTAATTTTAAAGCTAAACTAATAATATTTTCAAGAGACATGTTTTTGAATGAAATCTTAATATTTTTTAATCTATTAAATATGATTGGTATAAAAGTTGCATAATCTTCAACATGATCAGACAAGTGTGCCATTTATGCAATAATTAGTGCCCTATTCAATAATGGAAAATGTTCTTTAAAAAAATTAGGAAAAATATGTTCCTTCAATGTAGATGTTTCACATTCTTGTTTGCAAGGAAAGAATTTGTTCTTAATACCAAGTTATCAACAGTTGGTGGTTTATTCCAAAGTTCAAACTTGGAGAAAATGGTTTTCCATTCACAAAAAAAAAAAAAAAAAAAAAAAAAAAAAAAAAAAAAAAAAAAAAAAAAAAAAAAAAAAAAAAAAAAAAAAAAAAAAAAAAAAAAAAAAAAAAAAAAAAAAAAAAAAAAAAAAAAAAAAACAAAAAATAGATTTCCTTACGAGAAATAATCCTTCCTGGACAGAATTTCTCCCTTTCAATTTATGTCTTGTGAAAAGTTAAGGTTTCTTATAATTAAATGAAAAAAAAAAAAAAAAACAGAACATAGAAAATCTATTCCAAACTAAGCCTAAATGCATCACATTATTATACACAAAACGTATAAAAGAGCCTAAATGACACACCTGGTGGACCTTCAAATAGCACAGCTCGAGGTCTGTTTGACTCAAACTTATGACGAGTCCCTCGAGCAATATCATCATATACTTCAGGACTATGCAAAGCCAATAGTATTGTATCTTCTATTACTCTACAAAATACAACAAAAATAAAGATTTAAGTAAATTTACTTTCATGCATAATGATAAATGAAAGCTGTATACACGTGTTAACAGATGATACTAGGTGTTATAACTTGGAAGTATATATTATACAAAAGGGAAAAGCAATTAAAAAAACATAGTGTTACAATGCTCTAATGAGATATAGAGACCACACAAAACATACATGGATAACCAAATTGGTTGGAATGATTGACAAACCTCTCATTCCCTTCAAATACTAGAATCTAATCACGTCAAGGATCATATCAAGCAATATAATTTTCATAAGAGATTAGATAACATGAATTACATGTCTATTTTGGTTTTTCCAACTTGCTACTGAGGTGTCAAAATATAAAATTGAAAATCTTGAGGGAAAAAAACAATATTTGCTTTCAAAATTAGATAGAACATCCAGCTAGTAAGAAAATACGAGCCGGATTTCCAGATTTACATACCGTTTTTGATGTTCATAACCGGCAATGTTGTCCCATGATATCTCACCATCATTTGATATACCTACGGGTTCATCAAGGCCATAAATTCTCACTCCCATACCCTCAAGATCAGAAATAGATTTATCTACTGATGGCACCTTTTCAGTCTCTTCCCTTGGTTTTCTTTCCAGAGTGTTTCTTTGTCCCAACTTGTTACCAGCTAATTGTAAAACAGAGACGAAAGCATCAAGCTCTTCAGGACTCAAGTCCCCTTGCTTAATGAATTCAATTTCCTGCAATATTGAGATTTTTCTGCTGAGCAATTACCCTTTTTTTCAATGCACAAAAGAACAACAATGTGGAGATCAAATTAAGAAAATAAAAAAAAAAAAAATTAAAGACTTACAGCTTTATCTGAACCAATGAGAGAATGAAATATGAGTATACATAGATCTCTATCGTCTGCAATTATATCTGTTGAAGACAGATTGTTCCCTGGAATGTGTTTTTGTTTTGATGGACGAGTAAGGGTAAGTTGCCAAGCAACTGTGCTGTGGACAGGTCACAAGAAACAACGAGGATTTTAACTAAATTGAGTGCATCACTATGTAAAGGATAAAAATTCAATGTACAATAAGCCATAAACATGCCTTCTAAGTGCTAATATTCCCTAAATTACGGAAATTGAGAATGAAGTACCTGTCCCAAGCTCGTAATAACATGTCTGAACCACCACCACGGCCTTCAGCTTTTGTTCCAAGATGTGCAGTAAGATTTGCGATAAGTTGTGAAACTTCACAATCAGGAGGAATTTGAAACTTAATACTGACCTATAATTGTAATTCCAGCATCAGATATAGTTTGACTTTCAATGTGAGTGAAGAAAAAGAGAGGTTGAAGTTGAACCTTTTGGCCTTTAACGGCAACAGTGAAGCGAGGATAAGAGCCATATCGAATTCCTCTACTTCTAAGCAACTCCTCAATTCGCTCACGTTCCTTCTTAGCACTTTCTTGGACATCCACAACACCGTTATCCGCATATGCAGCTTCCACCAATCCCGTTCCAAATATACCAGCTAAAACAACCGGAAGCAACGAATAATCCTCGCGCAAAACTCTGGAACTCGAAACAGAGGAAGAGGTAGACCAAGGAGACGCAAATTCTACACACGAAAACGAATCAGGAAGCATTCATAACAGAAATTCAATTTTAGAAAGAATATCAACCGAAGTGGAACATGAAAATTGAAAGAAAGAGGAACGTACTGGGAAAGGAAGGAGGTGAGGAGCGAGAAGCTAGGGTTTGGAAAGAGGAAAATGAACGCCAATGCCAACGCCACGTTCGAGCTGACCTGGCCAAACGCTCCATTGTAGTGTGTTGATACTGCACTGTGTTTCGTTCTCTCTAAGTCGGTCAGGATTCACAGCGTCACTCGCCGTGAAGTCTCCCTTCGTTCTCCAGCTTTCCCGCTTTATATAGAAAGAGAACAGAAGAGAACGCCCAACTTACGGCGACACTCAACAAGACCGACCCAACGAACCCTCATAATGGGGTCAAACTTGACCTGGATCAATTTTTTTTTTTTTTTTTGTGCATCAGTAAATTTTTTTGTTACGAATTTGTGAATCATACAGATACAGCAATATTTTAATATTATTATAATTACTTAAATAACTTTTTGTGGTTATTTTTATTTCAGTTCTCTTAAAATTGATTTAATTGTTTAACTCTGATTGATTTAAAAGAGATGTCCATATTTAATATTTGTTTGTCTTTATCAAGATTGTTTATGACTAATGTGAGAAAAATAATATATTTTTATTTACATTCCTATTATATTATTTTCAATTTCCAACATCTAAGAGTAATTATTGTTAACTGATTACGTAACTAACAAAATTTAAGATATTTCCTAAATAATAATAATTATTATATATATATATATATATATATCTTTTACTAGAAGAAGGATTTATATTGACGGTTTTTAAAGTTCAATTCCTCTTGTGCATTCAACAAATCTAATTTGGATGAGTCTATCTTTCGCTTCCCATATTCCATAGAAGATTAGACTCTACACTTGATGGTAGACACTCCTTATGAAAACAAAAGAAAAAATATATATTAAAGTAATAGTTTTAAGTTGCGGAATTGATTTCGAGTTAAAAATTAATTTTAGATAATTTTCCACTCGTTTAATTTTATTTTAGAGAAAAATTTAGAATTAATTTTATCCTATAATTGATTCTGAAGTAAAATAATTTTAAATAACTTTTGTGTTGAATAAAAAAGTTTATACTAAATTTTACTTTAAAATTAAGTCTTCAAAAGTCCAAAATCATTCAATCATAAAGCATATTTTTCTGAAATCAATTCTATAAAATTCATCCAAACACAAGTTAATATTTAAATCTCATTTTAGCATTTGCAAATAAATAAAATATATTTTTAGAGTTTAGACTATTGTCACCTATTGTGCAAAAAAAGGACTGAAATAAATAAGAAAAAAATAGCAAGACACAATATCATGCATATATTATAAGAACTTAACTTATTTTAAACATTATAATTTGTTTAAATATTACATGTATGTGTTATAAAAAAAAATTATTTTTTTTATTTTTCAAGTTTTATAACTCTAGCATTAAAATATATTTTTTAGGAGGAAAACTTCAAAAATATTCAATGCAGGAAAATAAAAGGAGAAGAATAAATTGTATAAAAAAGTTGACACCTGCCTAAATCTTAAACATTGTTATTATACACAAAAATTATACATGATGTTTTGAATTAAATCTTAAATCTCAAATAGAATTTTAATTAATATATATATTATAGATTTTCATATAATTTTAAATTTTCATTTTCATAATATTTATTATAAGATTTTAGTTTAAATAATTTAATTATAAATATTTAAAATATATAAAAATAAATAAACTCTAATGATTAGCAAGCCATACATCAAAACTAATATTTGAATATTTGTAAGTATTTAATAGGTTGATAAGGCCCTCATTTATAGGACCTCTATTGGGCCTATAGTATTGCAAGGTCCATGCAGATAACATGAGAAACTGCACATTTCATCGATTGCTTCTGTCTATTCCTATCTGGCCATAACTTATAACAGTGATAGAAACGCAACCATGAAATACTATAATTTTCAAAAGAAAAATAAAAACTATTTAATCTACAAACTCGTATTGAAAACTTAAACGAAAACATTGACTGAAAAAAGGACGAAGAAAGAAATCTATACCTCCAAGACTAAATAAATTACACGAGTATACTTGTCCAATCCAATATCCAATGAACTACAAACTAAACATGTATGCCCACGTGTGTTTGATGCTCCTACTTATGTGATAAATACACTTAGATTAAACTACGAGTTTATTTTAAATAATAAAAAGATTGCGATTTCATCTTTCAAAACGTTGGAAAAACCGTGTATAGGTTTTGTTTTAAATCTCGATATATATAAGTTGTTATGAAATTTCATAAATTCAAATTAGTTTGATAAATTTGTGTTCCAGTTAAATGTAGGAAAATAAAAATAGTTGAGTAATTGGTTGGTGAAATTGTGAACTCTTTCCATTCAAAAATCAGAAGGAAATTGAGTTGTTTAAGACTTTGACTATTTAAGATTCAATGAAACATGGATAAGTGCGGTTCGATTTAAATTACAGTATTAATTGAATATGTAGCCAAACATGGGAAAAGTTAATGCAACAAAGATAAGATGATTTCTCATGATTCTAATTTTTTTTTTTTTTTTGCAGACAGCATGAAAATAAGTACCTTCTAGTTAGAAAAAAAATAACTATGTATTTTCTAAACAAGAAAGTGACATTTTTCTCTGTTACACATCAACGGTACGATAAAAAGAACATAAGTGAGAAGTTTTATCTTAAAAAGAAGATAAGTGCGAAGTTTTATCTTATCAAAGTGATTAATTGGTGAAAGACATTTAATATTACATTTAATACCTAAGAAACACTTCTCTTTGATGAATACAAAGGATGAAGAAAGGTGTCATAAAACCCGTAATGACTATCTTCAATGGATGCTTGTAAATAACAACGTGCTTAGAGCCAAGAGAAGACTTTTGATGAACTTATTATCTTGTATTAAAACGTTATCTTCTCTTCCTTTAAGTGTAAAACTTTGAGTGAAACACCAAGACTTACATAAAAATTGTACATTTGTCTGAATGACCATAAAAAAAATTGTGAATTTTTCCTTAATTAACCTTTTCTTATTGGAAAGGTTGAAGCCTAAGGAGACCGTGTACAAAGAATAACTAGTGTTTTGCTTGGAGAAATAAGTTAAAAAATACTCAATTGTTAAGTTTAAAGAGACCTGTTGAAAGGAATACTTGTCATCTGGTTGTGGTTAGTAAAATCTTAGTCGTAAAACCAAGGATTAGACGTTATCTCAAGTTGGAGATGAGTAAGTATACAAACTTTTGTGTTTTGATTTCTTTATCTATCTCGTCTCGTGTTTTAAGATTATGTTTTCTTTAAAATGTATTTGTTTTTTTATAAGTAGTAAACGTTGTGTTTAAAAGAGATAAAACCTTGTGTTTTCATTAAGTTTGTTTATATTGTCTATTTGATTAGATTATAGACTCTGCAAAAATTTATTAAAACACATTTTATTAAAAAAATAAAGCTCTTAAAACATAATTTAATCCTTCTTCACGCATTTTCCTTTCATTTGTAACTACTGATGGTATAAATAATTCACTTATCTCTAACGATAAGGGATAGATATGCAACTTATCTCTAATAATGATAAGGTATAGATACTCAACTTATCTCTAATAATAAAATCAAATATACTATAAATACCTCAAATAAACTTATATAAGATGTTATTGCCTTGAACATTTGAGTTCTTTTAGTTGACATCCTACCATTTTGAACCACAAAGAACTACCATTGGAGAACCAATTTATTTCTAATACACCTCAAGGTGTGTGTTCACCATCTTCTGGGTATGCAAAGAAAGAAACAACGAATAAGAGATGACAACAATTTTCAAACTAAGATGGGGGAAGCATTTATGTTATCACTGGGTACATATGTTTGGTTTTACTTTTGGTGCATTTAGATTATTTGGCATTTTCTCTCTGGATGTGGTGAAAATACTTATTAACCATTTCTTGTTCAACTCTTGTACACACATTTTGGTACTTTTGGTACCTAATTAGTCTAACTCTTATTAGAATTTGTTCTTAAGACCTAATTCAACTTCCACAAAATCAACTTATAAGATAAGGACTATTCAAGTTTTATGAACTCTATTTAAGCCATATTTTTAGACAATACGAGATTAAATCACCACCATCTTTGAACTGCTGTTAAGGTAACTCCAAAGAGGTTGCAACTAAGGGGGGTTATGAATAATTATAATCAAGCAGCTTTTGTTGAAAAGAAGCTTTGAATTTAAAATATTGTTTTTATTAGATAAGAACAGGATCTGATTGTTAGTATTTTGTAGATAGTTGCCTATTCTTACGGTATGGTTGTTATACTAGCTTTTATATAAACTATACTGGAGGAGGAAATAAAAACAAGAAAGAATGGTATTGCCTTTTTAACATGGTATCAGGTGTTTTGATCCTTGGGACATGTTTTTTTTCCTTCTCCTTTGTTTTTTTCCTTGCCTGACGTGTTCCTTTTTTCCTTCCCTTGGCCACACCGTACCCACTCTTCCCTTGTTCCTCAGAAATATTGCAATTTCTCACCCACTGCATCACTGAAATCATCATCCCTCCCACCCAAACCGAAATCACAATCTTTTTTTACCCCTTTTCCACGAACCGAATCAGAAAAATCAAAACTTCCTTCTATGTTTCCATGGCTGAATCCCCACAAACCGATTCGCCGCTTTCCTCATCCACCATCCCTTCCTCATCATCCAACATTGTTATTCAACAGGAAACATCTTTTTTTCCCATTACCGTGGTCCTGGATGATACCAACTATCCACTATGGTCGCAATTAATGGATATGAGAATAGGAGCCAGAAACAAGACCGGATACCTTGATAGGACAACGACGAAGCCTCCTTCTGCTGATTCCATTCTTAATGGTTGGGTCACAGACAATAAGAGAGTCAAAAGCTGGCTAATCGATGCAATGTCTCCACCTCTGATGCAACGGTTCATCCGCCTGGAAATCGCGCAATAATTTGGGAAGCCGCACGACGAACCTTCTACGACGAGACCGACGAGACGTGCCTCTTTGATCTCAACCAACGGTCCTTCTCCATCAAACAAAATGGTCGTCCACTCTCTATTTTTTACAACGAGCTTTTATCAATTTTTCAGGAAATTGATCACCGAACTACATCCCCTGCTTCTACCGTAACAGTCGTAGTCCAAGGCCACTCCTCCCTGGCCTGCATGTGAGTCCATCTCTTTCTTGCTGGATTAGACTCCGATTTTGATCAAGTTCGGGGCGAGATTCTTTGGAAGGATCCAAAGCTGGATCTTGAAAGTACCTACGCCTATGTCAGGCGCGAAAATCAGCAACGCATCACCATGGGACGCCCTCAGCCCTCTTCTGATTCTGCGGCTCTCCTGTCTCAGGCTCATCGTTCTTCTCCTGCCTCCTTTCCACACAAAAGCCGCAGAGATGGTCCCCCTATCAAAGATGGTTCTAATGGCAAACCTGTTCTCTGTTCTCACTGTGGTGAATCTGGTCATCCCAAATCCAGATGCTACGAACTTATTGGCTACCCAGATTGGTGGGACTTCAACAAGTGACCTCGCCGTAAAATGTCCTTCAAAGCACTCAATTCATCCACTCCCGGTTCTCCTCCTCGGGCTAATGCTGTATATGAAGGCATCCTAGGTAACTCTCTTGCTCTTTCTACTCACTTTCGGAATTCATCTTGGATTATTGATACTGGAGCGTCTGATCACATGATACATGATGCATCCTCCTTAATGAATTGTGGCCCTTGCAATCAGAAGAATATGACCACTGCTAATGGTGGGTCTGCCTATGTTACGGGTCAGGGTAATATTGTTTTATCACCTACACTCACCCTTACATCTGTTCTTGTGGTGCCTACCCTTGATTTCAATTTGCTTTCTATTAGTAGACTCACATCTGACCTCAATTGCACTGTTATATTTTGGCCCACTTTTTGTATTTTTCAGGAAGTCTAGACCCAAGTGATTCTTGGCTATGGTGTTAGGCATGGCAACCTCTACTTTCTTGAACTCTCGGATTGTGACCCTGGTGTATCTGGCAGAGCATCCACTACTACTACTACCCCAGCATCTCATTCGGCTATTTGGCTCTGACATAGAAGACTAGGACACCTTTCTTTTGGTTATCTTCATAAATTACTTCCACATTTATTTTCGAATTGTAGTTTCTCTAATTTCCATTGCTCTACTTGTGAAATGGCTAAAAGCCATCGTATTCCCTTTTATCCCAGTATGAATAAAAGTACCATTCCATTTCAAGTTGTCCATTCTGATGTTTGGGTACCTGTCAAGGTCCCCTCTTTTTCTCATTCTTACTATTATGTATCTTTCATTGATGAATGTACTCGCATGGTGTGGATCTCTCTGCTTAAAAATAAAAATGAAGTGTTTAATGCTTTTAAGAGATTTCACAGTATGGTCAATACCCAGTTTAAAAGTTCAATCCAAATCCTTCAATCAGATAATGGATTAGAGTACAAAAATGGACCTTTTTCTGAATTCTTATCCTCTACTGGCATAAAACATCAGACCTCTTGTCCCTACACACCTCAACAAAATGGATTGGCTGAAAGAAAAAATAGACAATTATTGGAAATAGTAAGAGCCTCTTTATTTGATATGCATGTCCCATCTTCCTACTGGGGTGAAGCTCTTCTATCCGCTGCTTACTTAATTAATCGCACTCCCTGTAGTGCCCTTAATTTTCTCACCCTATACCAGAAGCTTGAAATTTTCTTCTCTATCCCTCACAAAATGAATTTGGAACCTAGAGTCTTCGGTTGTACCACCTATGTCCATATTCCCAAACCTCTCAGAAATAAACTTGAACCTTGTGCTAGGAAATGCATTGTTGTAGGCTATTATGATCTTCAAAAAGGGTACAGATGCTATGATCCAAAAACTCACAAAATGTATGTAACCCTTGAAGTTTCCTTTAGAGAATCTGAATCCTTTTACTCAGGGGGAGTCACCTCTCCTTCTTCTCAGAGGGAGATTAAGTATACTAGAGAAGAAGATCTTTGGTTCACCACTTCTACAAATCCTAATCCAACATTTCCCACAAATTCGAGTTTCCCTTCTGAAGCTGCTCAATTGAATGAAACTTCTCCTCCTCTAAATGAAGCTCACCAAAACATGCCTCATATAGCTAAATCACTTGATGAGGACAATCCTGAAATACATCATCAGTCTACTAATGAGGTAAATTCTGACCTACATTTAAATTCTCCAATACTTGCTCCACAAACCAGAAAATCCGAAAGGCCAAATAAAGGTATACTAAGAGCAACATATGAACAAGATCTGAAGATAAAAGTGAAATACCCCATTAGTAGTAATGTATCATCTCACCGATTATCTGGCTCATATTCCTAATAGTGTGCAGGAAGCGTTAGAAAATCCTAAATGGAAGCAAGCAATGAACATTGAAATGGAGGCTCTTCAAAAGAATGAGACTTGGCAATTAACTTCATTACCAAATGGCAAGAAGACAATCGGATGCAAATGGGTTTACACTGTAAAGCTTATGGCTGATGGAAGCATTGACAGATACAAAGCAAGACTTGTAGCAAAAGGATACACACAAAAATATGGTGTTGACTATCAAGATACATTTGCTCCAGTGGCTAAACTCAACACAATTCGAATTCTGATATCTATAGCAGCTAACAGAGATTGGCCTTCGAAGCAATTTGACGTTAAGAATGCCTTCTTGAATGGAGATTTAGAAGAAGAAGTCTACATGGAGGTCCCACCAGGAATAAAGCTAGCACCGAAAAAAGAAAATGTGGTTTGCAAACTAAACAAGGCCTTGTATGGTTTTAAATAATCACCCAGAGCGTGGTTCGGAAGATTCACAATGGCAATGAAGAAGTTTGGGTATAAGCAAAGTAATTCAGGTCACACATTGTTCATAAAGCATAGTAATGGAAAGGTAACAATACTCATTGTCTATGTAGATGATATGGTGTTAACAGGTGATGATGTAGAAGAGATGAAACTACTCGAAAAGAGGTTGGCTGCTGAATTTGAAATGAAGGACCTTGGCCATTTGAAATACTTTCTTGGAATAGAAGTTGCAAGATCTAAACAAGGGATTTTTTTTGTCACAGAGAAAGTATATCCTGGACCTCTTAGTTGAAACTGGAATGTTGGCTTGCAAACCAACCGATACTCCAATAGAGATGAATCACTCCCTTGCCATTTACCCATATCAAGTTGAAGCAGATAAGAATAGATATCAAAGGTTAGTTGGGAAATTAATTTATTTATCTCATACTAGACCCGACATTGCTTATTCTATGAGCATTGTAAGCAGATTTATGCACTCTCCTAGTGAACAACATATGAATGCAGTTTATCGTATCCTTAGATACCTAAAGGGTACACCAGGAAAAGGACTCTTATACTGTAAAAATGACAAGACTGGTGTTGAAGGATATACTGATTCTGATTGGGCAGGTGATAAAACTACTAGACAATCAACTTCAGGATACTTTACTTTTGTAGAAGGCAACTTGGTCACATGGAGAAGCAAGAAACAAAAGGTGGTAGCAAGGTCAAGTGCTGAAGCAGAATATAGAGGAATGGCATATGGAATTTGTGAGTTATTATGGGTGAAAAGCATTTTAAATGATATGGGAATCAAATATGATCGGCCTATGAACCTATATTGTGATAATAAAGTTGCAATAGAAATCGCCCATAATCCAGTTCAACATGATAGAACAAAACATGTTGAAGTGGATAGACATTTCATCAAAGAAAAGCTGGATGGGAAGATTATTCAAACTCCCTATGTTAAGTCTAAAGATCAACTTGCAGATGTGTTAACTAAAGATGTGTCAGGGAGAGTCTTTGAAGATTTGATTGACAAGTTGGGCATGATAAACATTCACGCACTAACTTGAGAGGGAGTGTTGAAAAGAAGCTTTGAATTTAAAATATTGTTTTTATTAGATAAGAATAAGATCTGATTGTTAGTATTTTGTAGATAGTTGTGGTATGGTTGTTATACCACTGGAGGAGAAAATAAAAACAATAAAGAATGGTATTGCCTTTTTAACAGCTTTCGAACACTAACTGTCCTAACTAACTCCACTTTACCCATAATGCTAAGAATACCGTCCCTCCTAAAAGCCAATCTTGTCTTCAAGGTTGAAAGCAGCCAACTGATAAACAGAGATTTCAGGTTACTGTTTCCCCCAAAATCTACTTGCGCAGTAGCTCATCTCTTGTGGAGTAATACATTTTTCTGATAAAAAAAAACAATTTTCAACCAACCTAATTAGCATTCAGTTCTGGTAACATATATGTCTTTCGTAATTTGAGAGTAAAATTACAACCAGCACCGCGGGATCTAAAAATATTTATGCGGTTAAGGATGAAAGTGAGGGACAAACAAATAAAATATAAAGCATTTCCTATTATTCTATTACAAAGACATATATGTTACCAAAATAAATAAAATATCCAATATTATACAAACCAACAAAACTCAATAATATCTCTTCTATCACATTCAAAAGCTGAGACTGAAATTAGAACCGTTAGTATCCTAGAATTCTCATTTTATGCGGTTAAGGAGGAAGGCGACGGCAAGTGAAAAAAAATGTTGTATTATACAATTGCAAAAACAAATATATTTCTAAAAGAAATAAAACATCAATATTATACAATCCACAATGATTAAAGTCATAATAATATCTTTTAAAATTATTTCACATATTTTATTTTAATAATAATTTATTACATAAAGTCATTTTGTATATTCTTACATTACAATTTCAATACTGTCCCTACCACGGATAACAAAACCTTGCTTGCGGTGTTGTTCTGTTCCTCTTACGAAGGTGGGGGAAGGAGATATACTTACAAAGGCGCAAAGGTAAAAAAAAACAAAAAAAAACAAGTATCACAATTTGATTAGAGTGAAGTTGGATACCTGGAATGCTTAGGGTTGCCTATATAGCTGTTGTGTAGGTCCATGGCATAGTTTCTTGAATTAGATATGATAAATTGTACATAATAAGATAAGATATAATTTTATGATAATTTTGAACCTGAACTTTAACAATCTTAATTAATATTTCCGTTAATAAAAATATTCTTTCCAATCTTCCTTATTTACTCTGCCTGAGTGGAGTTTCGGCTAAGTGGGTGACTTACTTGGCCGATTACCGAACACGAAGGCTCATCGAGTCTGAATAGTGTAAATACTTAATTTGACAACTTTTACTTTTTTCTTTCTTTCACCGGAAGCATTTTCAGAAAATTACCCTACGTGAATACCGGGTTCCATTTTAGCAGCAGCAACTTTTTCTTAATGAAAATCGTTAACAAGGGGTGGTCTCTCTTAATCAAGAACCAATGTTTAATTTTGCGTTTAATAATGAAGTACTATTTTACTCCCAAATTAGCCAATATGATGGAAGGAAGTTTGATTCGGTGTTAAATCAAAGTTTTAGATATCTTTTGGTTATAAAAAAAAAAAGTATTTTTCCTCTTCTTCCTTTTTAGGTTAAGGTACTATTCCAGGCTTCCAGCAACGAGCGTGAAAGTCACCTAAACACCTAACTATACCACTTATGCCATACCATGAATGACAGCAAAGAAGCAGAAGTGGTTGCTGACAAAACTGTAAAGAGCATTCATTTCTTTCAATAATCAATAACTATGCCCTTTAGTAAAAGCTTTCTGATGTCTCAACAGAACTACATTAAAAAATCTTTCACAACAAACACCTCACTTTCCTTGCGATCCAAATAACCCATAAAATTCGAATTTAAAAAAATTTGAAATTACATTTTTCAAAATCAACTTTACTCTTTCTCCTAATTAAACAGAAAAACAAATCATCATCGGCATTTGAACATACACCATACACCTCGTAGCAATTCGTCATAAATTTTTATTCTGTACTCCTGCAGTTCTTCCTAACGATCTTATGATGTAAAACATTAACATATAAGAAGCAAAGGAAAAATTAAGAGCAGCAAAAAGGTCCACATGGAAAGTCCTAACCGAACTTAAATAATAATAAATACATTCTGATAAAGCAGTTCAGATTACACGAGGAGGAGCACAAAGGGAAAAAGAAAAAGATACCATTTACGAGCTATGACATGAACGAATCTAGTTTCAAGTCCTAATCTCTGTAAGTCAGAAAGAGATACCTTTTTGGTTACATACAAAGTCACAAAATCAAAAGTGAAACTATAGCTTTCCGTATACGAAAATCTAAATTCTAAACCCCCAACAAAAAAAAAAGGGTTAAAAATAATTATAACAGTTAAAAAAGTAACACTAGTGAGAAGTTACTGCGCATTTTTTGGTGAAGAGGTTGCGCAGGTTAAACATATTACCCCCACTTCCTCCATCATTGCCGCCACTGTTATTATTATTAGTAGTATTATTATTACTGTTACCGTTGGTGACGACGGCGGCGGCACTGTTCTCGTTGCTTCTGCAGCTCAGGTGGTGTCTGTAGCCAATGCACATGGGAACGTTCAGATTCAAAACCCTGGCGGTTCCTCTGCCGGTGGAGACTTTGCTCCGGTGAGCTTTGGGCTTCTGAGGAGGCTCGTTGTAGTTCTTCCGGCGAACCTGCCAGACCGGGCTGCTCCGGCCCACGTGGACTCCGGACCGGCCCGGACTGCTGGGCCACTTTCTGGACTTCGACTCGCCGGCGGAGTTGCTCCGGGAGCACGGTGCGCTGTTAACCTTCCGGGTCGGCGGAGCTCCGGCGAACAACTTGGGTCGGGTACCCGCGTTTCCCGCGGACCTGCTTCTCGAGAAGGGCCATATATTGATGTTCAATTCCGCAGAACTTGCTCCACTTCCAGTTTTCCTCTCTTTCTTCTTTGCTTTCTCTTTCTCTTTCTCTTCGTTGTTGTTGTTCTCTGCGATTTTCTTATCACTCTTTTTGAAAATGTCCTTCCACCGCTTCGACGAGGAGAAAGTGGTGGTGGAGGTGGATTCGGTTATGCTTGGCGACGGTTCGGGTTCGTGTTCGGGTTCGTGGATCGGAGTTGTAAAGTTGGAGGCTTGGGGAGGGTGTGGTTTGTCAGGGAGGAGGTGGAGAGGGAGGAGGACGCCGTCGACGAAGAGTTCGTCGGCGGAGAGAAGGTTGGGTTGAGGAAAAGAAGGGTTTTGGAGCATCCAGAACTCGAATTCGGGTGAATTGCAGTAATTGGTTCTATTTGGTGAAGAGAGTGTTTGAGGGTCCATGGTGGAAATGAAGTGGGAAGAAGGGTGTTGTGTGGTTTTATGGCGTTTTGCAGCGGTGGGTGGGTGGGAGAGCGTGGAGAGAAAAGGACCCTACTAAAGGCATTAAAGAAAGAAAGAGAGAAGGGAAAGGGATAGCATAGATTTTAAGGGAGGGGGTACATTGAGGTGGAAGGACCATGTGCCATACAATTTGGTGTTTCGCAAAAGATAATTTGTGGACTTTGTTGAGGATAATTGGTGTGTGTATAGATAATCACCTGGTTATGCACCTTTAATATCTGCCTTTCTTCACCAATCACCAAGGAAAACAAAAGATAATGGTGGATATGTGTGGGGTGCAAATGTGATCGCCTTAGGACATCTTTAGTAGTAGATCTTAAATTAGGATTTTAGATTATTTTTTAGTGGACTTTATAATATCACATAGAATTAAAGATCTCTCTAATTTTTTTCTTTAATGGTAGATCTCATTTTGAGATCTTAGAGAGAGACAAAGAGAAATAAAATTTATTTTTTTTTTTTTTTGAACAATGTGTAGATCTTGAAGGATTTTGTACAAGAACCCATTTTCCATGTTGGAGATCCTCCACTTAAGATGTTGCAGTTTATCTCCTCCTCCTCAATTGATTACCCTTAATTACTGTACTAGGAATAACAAACAATTATATTAAACATATAAAAATTGATCTAATTAATCAGTATTTTAAAGATATTTATTGGTTAAAGAATTTTTTAAAAAAATATTTATTGTGTAAATCATATGAGAACACAAAAAATAATGGGTAATATAATTTTTTATTTCTTAATATAAATATTTTTATTTTGAGTTTTTTAATCAATATTCTTAAGATGTTAGTTAGTATTTTTGTAAAAAGAAAATTGATTGATTAAGATGTTTAGTTTGGTTGAGGAAATTTTTAGTTGAGAAAAATCGAATTAGGTTGAAGGAATATGAAATTGTTTTTTTTATAATCAATTTTAAACTTTTGTTGATTATAGTTTCTATAATTTATCCCCTTTCTCAGCATATACTTACCAAAATGATATATACTTAATTAGGAGATTATTTCATCACTTACTCAGATGACATACAAAATACACCACTTGACTCTTGACTATGGATAACAAAGTATACTAGTGTATGGGTTTGATTTCATGTTTTAAATATGATTTTTAGAAATTATTGTTATCTCCATAAAATAATAAATATTGTATTTAATTTTTAGTATAATATTAATTATTTTTTATTAATATTTTTAATAAATGTTACTTTAATTTTTAAATCTAATATGAATATCATTTTATTCCATCTATTTAATAATATTAATTTTGTAAAATTATCACTTTTTTTTCTTTATATATTAATTTTTTTATCTTTGTAAAACAATGTAGTTGATAGTTATTTTAAGATGGAAAAAGTAATAATTATGACTAATACATTTAAAATGTGATTTTATAATTTTTTTTTCAATGAGTTTCCAAACATGTTAAAAATCTTGAGTATATACTAAATTATTTTAATATAAGTGGATCAACTCTAATCTTTAATATCAGTGATGAGAATAATTTACTACTCCATTCATTTCAAAATAAATGTTTGGAAAAAATTTATTCCAATAACAGCCTTTTTCATATACAATCTTAAGATTATATACAATTTTTCTCCCCGAACAATGGGATACGTAATTTTTATAAATATCATATTTATTTTCTTAATTTAATATTAATTATTCTTTTTCATCAATATTCTTAATAAATATTACTTTAGTCTTTGAGTCTAATAACATTAATACTACTCTATTTGATATATTTAATAAGATTATTTTATAAAATTATTATTCTTCTTTTATTAATTTTTCTTGTTCTTGCTGTTTAAAACAACATACTTATTTTAATACAGGGGAAGTAAAGCATATTGTGGATTCTGTGCATACAAAATAGTGAATGCAATCATTTTATTTCTCCCTCTCTGCTCTTGCTCCAGTATATTTCTTGGTGGAATAATTTACGAAGATGTTAACGTTAATGGCTAGCTCTGTAACATTTACATCCGCTTCGTCCGCCACTTGAAAATCATTAATTTGGTGTGATCCACAAAGGTTGACGCATATCATTGCTTAAGATACTAGTTTATTTTCAGCACTAATTCATTGATAACAACCAGTCAAGAATAAATAACAAATTATTAAATGTGGGTTGAATTATGAGAAAATTATTGGTTAACTATTTCCTTTCATTACAATCTCTACCACACAAGAAAGCACTGTGATTTTATTGGTTGTTAAAATGTATTGCTATAGTAGTAAAAACTTATTAAATCTCACTTTGATTGAATAGGAGGAAGTTGAAGAAATGGGTGCAAAAAGGAAACTTGAAAATAATGAGGGCACAATATATTTGTTGCGTTACCCTTGTATCATGAAACATATAATAACAGGAATATGAATTGTTTTTTCTTCGGTACAAGGAATATTGATCATTTTCTTCTAAAAAAAAGGAATATTGATCATTTGTTGGTTGTATTTTTGCAATTTTAATGAATGGATTATTTTGGAAGAAAAATAGAGGACGTGGAGAGTCGAATCACACAATGAATTGCAAGCCTCGTGATATATATAAACATGTCAGATCATCATATCATGGTACAATGGAAAATTGGAAAGGAGACTCCCGAATTTGTAAGTGTTGACTTTACCTATATTATTACACATGATGCTCTGCTAAAAGCTTTATTTCCATTTTCCATCTTAATCACATGCAATCAAGCTTTTTCAGCTTGATGGTCCGTTCAAGTCCCTCGTCATTACCTCTTTTTATAGATGTCTTTATCACATTTTAATCATTGACTACTTGCTAATTAAATTCCCCTTACACTACCAGAAAAATTATGACACGTAATTCAAAATCTCTACCTTGAAGAGCTATTATTCAAATATCATTAGATATTTTGAATTCAAGTATTTTTAATTTGGGTTTGGTTTCTCAACATCAAGTACTTTTCAATAATAATGAATTATTAATGCATTTCACTTATTTGAAGTAAAAAAGTATTGTCAATGCAACTAACTCAATTAGTTAAACAAGATACAAAAATATTATAAATTCCTTAGAAATTGTCAATAAAAAATAAAAAATTATTCAGAGTAAAGATGTTCCAGTAGTGCTAGTACCAGATAACTTGGATCTTCAAAGCTTTAGATTGTCTTGACACACTAAAGGGGTGGGGAGATCGATGGAGCCACCTATAGAGGTTTAAACAGAATTTTAAAGCAACAAGGAGCTCCTCAATATTTACGGGACATGGTCACGAAACACTTCGTGATGTTTGACGAAGATGTGATCAAAGGTCTTTTTCTAATATAATCACCAAAAAGATGTAATAGGTTAAGGTGCCATTTTCAATTTTATATATTCATTCAATTTTCTTGTTTTCTTAAACAACAAGCATACATTAAGACACTCATGAATTATTTGGTTTATTAAGTGTTCAATTAAACCTCTTTGCTTTAATAACAAAATAAATTTTAAATTTAAAACTCATTTAAATAAATAAATAAAATTTAGTCGTCATATAAATGAGTCAAACTTAAATGTTATATTTTTTCAAAACTTAAACTTAAATTCGAAGTATTTTAACTTCTTTGGTAAAATATTATACTTTCTTGTATTGTTAAAAGGATGTATTTGTTTGCGAGTACGATAATAATATTTCCTTGTAATGCTTATTTCTATCCTTTCAAATCTTTTGTTTTTAACTATTATCCGACGTGTATTAGTGGAAATGATTATTTATAAAAATACTTTAACTCTCAAATTAAATATAAATAAGTGTAATAAACGAGAATGAATAATTAATTTATTTCAAAAATCTCACCCTGTATATAAAGATGGGCCTTGGAATCCATATGCCTTACCGTGTTGCTAATGAGTTTTGTAGGGGTTCTAGACTCTGTGGAGTACAAAGGATGTTTTTTGAAAATATCCGCAAGTACTGACTTTCGATTCTCAAAAGTCAAAATGAATACATTAAAAATTGGAATTACCGTTCTGATGTAATAGGCGTAAATGGTTAGAGGAGCTGAAGAAGAAGCCCGTTTTAACAGCAGACTATTGTGGAATGCGTGGGGTCCTAAAGGCTAAATATGAATTTCTGAAAACGGATCATCTTGATGTGTGCTAAGTTTCATACTTTCATGTTTATTTTTTCGCCCATTAATTATTTTGCTAAAACTTTACTTATCTAGGAGTACAAATAATACTATTTCCATCTCTAATCATAAGACATAATTAATTAATTTATACTAATTCTAAAATCATATATAAATAAAAAAATAATCTTATGTTGAACTTAAATATAAGAAAATTTAATTAATTTCATCTTATTCAATTATATTATTTTTAAAATATCATTCATTTAATTTTAATTCTATGTTATTTATGATAACAAGTTTCCTTTTAGAAATAATTGTATTTTTTATTTGAGATTAAAAAAATTAAATGGTATTAATTAACTTTCTTAATTAATATACAATTAGTTATTTTTGTTTATATATGAATCAAGAAGAAGAAATACTTATTAAGAAAATTAATTAATTTAATTATTATCATTAAATTTATAATTTTTTTCAAATTTATTGAAGATCTATCATCTTCTTCAATCTTCAAAGGTAAGAGTAAGAGAAAGAGATAATTCATATCATTTTAGTAAAAAAATAATTAATATAAAAGCGATAAAATAAAATCTTATAATAAAAAACAATTGTTTTTGTTATCTATGTCTTATAAATAGGAACACGAAAAAAAAATCTATTTCTATGAGAATTCCACTGGACCCGAAAGCTTTGAAAATTGAACACCTCAAAATGAGAACGGAGTTGAGGTTGTTAATGGCGTTTGTTTGGAGGCAAAATGATAGAGGCGTGTGGGGGCAAAAGCAAACATTATTTCATCAATGAATTTGGCCCCACTTCAAACCCAGCTTTTCTTTTGGGTGATCTGCATTTTGATGTCTTTGTAGCATGAGAAGTGAGAATTCAGATTACATAGTTAATTAAATTTTAGCTGTTGCTAAAACTTAGCCACATGTCCATACTCCAGACTCCACAGTTCTCTTCTCCAATCTTATGATTTTTGTCATTAATCAGCATGAAGGGTCTCATTCATTCATTGCCATAGTTTTCTAGTAATTTTTAATGTTTGCAATTTTTTTATTATAATTTTCGATTAAAAAAAAGTCAATAAATAAGCATCATTTAATTTAAGTAACTTGTGTTGGCATACCTTGTGCTCACCTTAAGCTATTTAATAAAATTTTGCTTACCAAAAAAAATAAAAATTAAAGTAAGGTAAAATTATAATTTACTTAAAAAACCTATAAAAATGTAGTAGCATTTTAATTTTCACGAATATTTTATAAGTATAAGTCTTTTGAATATTGTAATAAAACCGTAGATGATGATGACTCCTCTAAAAAAAAAAAAAAAACCGTAGATGATTGTGGCATTCTTTGTCGATCAGATGTGATCTGTCAGTTTCTCCACGGTTTATTTAATCTTGAGGAAATGCTCATTGCGATTTTCAAACCCTTGGCTGTTTGTTTCAATTTTGTGAGATATTCTTACTTATCTTAAAAATATTACGTCACTAGCTCGATAAGGCTATAACATATATATGATTCATATCACATCTTCATACATGTCATTATATTAAAAAAAAATTATTGAATTAAATTTAAAGAATAAAATCAAGGCAGTGTAGTTGATTTAAGAAAAAATAGTTTCAGTTTATAAAATCAAATTCAAATTTTACGATATAATTGAAAAAAGAATTTTCATTAAAAATAATCAACTAAATTCTTCAATAAAAATTAAACATGATAATAACATCTTATAAGATAAGTATCCTCTCATATTATAATTCTTTATTTTGTGTGTCAACTTATTAATTTTTAAAATTATATATATATATATATATATATATATATATTAATTTTAAAAAGTAACCACATAGAATATAATTTTGCATCTTATTTTGAGAATTTTTTTATGCTTCTTATTTTCATTTTTAATATAAAATATTATCTTATTTTTTATTTTCAAAGATTTATATAAGAAATAGTAAATAAAACTTATTATTTTTACTATTTTCTATACAAATCTTTGAAAATAAAAATAAAAGACATTCAAAGTAAAGATGAAAATTAAAACTATTTTCTTAAACTAAACCTGTACGAATTTTCCTTTTAAAAGAAAATTCAAGTTGTGTATTGAACAGACAAAAAAAAACTCATTAAAAGAATGAGACAGTTTAAGAAGACCATAATCAAAATTAAATCTCAAGTATAAGGGTACATATGTGTGTTTAGCTTGTAGAGAATTTTAAAAATTAGCAAGTCTCTATTAAAAAAAATTATTTTGAAGAGAACCATCGGAGAAAGATAATGTAATTATGTTAAATCTTAGTTTTCCTTTTCCGTTTGGGTTGCAAACATTACATGTACTCATTAGTCTTGATTACACCTACTCCAGACATGAGAAAAGACAAAGGGCATTGGAATTTAGCTCCTGATACAAAGTAAACAAATCTTTCAGATTTTATTTTCATAAAATATTAGAACTGAACAACATAAATAAGAAGAAAAATTAAATTGAATTGTCAATTCCAGGCAACCTGTCAGTTTGTCACCAAAACTGTAGATGATTATTGCTGGTCCTTGTTTGTCAAGAGCATCTCCAATGCAAGAAATCCATTTGGGTTTTTTAAGCAACTTTTTGTGGTCCCCGCAGTACTTTTTGTGGTCTCCACAGTGCCATGTCACAGCTAAGCAACTCACTCAATATTTTGCTCCAATGCAAGAAATCACAAGCAACTCAAACAAATCCACATATTTCTATTTTTTTAATAAAACTTAACATTTTTTCAATTTTCATAAATATAAATTAAAATAAATAAAATAAAATGCATAATCATATAAAATAAAATTTTACATAATAATAAATAATTAAACAC
>PYAF01003359.1:554502-568003 GCA_007407185.1 Glycine tomentella | reverse complement strand
TGGATTTTGAGAACTACCACCGGTAGGTGACTCTACATTAGATGGAGGATGCATATACCACATGTGTGAGGGTGGTGGATACATCATATACTGAGGAGGATTTTGCAAATTTTCACTGGTAAAGGGTGGTTGAGGATACATGAAGTATGGCGGTGGATGTGGGTTAGTTTGTGAATTTTCACTTGTAGGGGGTGGTTGATTTGGCAAAAAATTGTAAATATTTTGGTGATTATACTGATTGGGATCCATTTCAGAGAAAATCTTGACAATGGATGAAACAAAAAAAATTAGAAGTACCAATTGTGTGTAAAAAAGCAAAACAATCCACTCATATTTATAATCATGTTTCAGCTGACCGTTGGTTTCTTTTACAACGTTCATATTTTTTTCCGTTACCTTTCATTTTCAACTTTAAAATTTACCATTAATGAAAGGAAGGCTTGCTTCAACATTTATTTTGTGGTGCAACGGTCATTTGTGATTTTCAATTTTTTTTACCAAAAAAAATTTGATTTTACAAAAGCAAAACACACACACACTCCTCCTTCTCTAGAAGCTTCACTCTCCCTCTCACCCGTCACATGTCTCTCGGTCCCTCACTCACCACCAGAAGCTTCACTCTCCCTTTCACCACCTCTCATCTCTCTCGGCCCCTCATTCACCGACCTCTCCCTCTCGCCCCCTCGTCTCTCTCGGCCCCTCACCACTCGTGCCTCTCACCATTCATGCCTCTCACTTTGCCTTTCACCCCCTCATCTCTCTCAGTCCACCTCTCCAGCCCCCTCTCCCTTTCGCCCCTCATGTCTCTCACCCCCCCACCGCCTCATCTCTCTCATCACTCACCCCCTCATAGAATCTGGAAGTGAGGGACTGTGGGTAAGCCGAGGTCGGGGTCGAAGGTCGAGGTCGAGGCTGTTGCATGCAATATGGTGGGCGTTGTGGTTCCACTTCCACCAACCGATGCTGATTCCAGCGAAGACGTTGCCGGAGCGAATCTGGATCTCCCTCTCCCTCTGCGCCGCCGCGTGGCTCTTCCTGTGGGTAAGCTTTAATTTTTTTTTTGTGGAACTGTTCATCTTCTCCCCCAAAATGTTGAATAAAATGTTGAATCTGTTCCTGTGGCTTGTGATGTTCCTGTGGCTTGTGATATTCTGTTGATAGTAACCAACATAACGATTTTGATGCAAAAAAATTGTTTTTTAATAACAAGCAACCGGTTGCTTATATAAGGAGCGGATCTTGTGCTAAAAATTTGGGTTCCGCCACGTCATTCCCCTCCAATACTGAAAATCCTTAAGGAACGGTTTCTTAGCTTAAGCAACCCTCTAAGAAACCAGCGTTGGAGATGCTCTTAAGTACCTCAATCTTAATTTAATTATTTTAGATAGATTTTATGTGCAATTTTGTAGAACTTTTTGAATTTCTAATCTCTTTCCTTTGTCTCCCTCCCTCCACTCAATTAGGTACACATAGGGGAATTAGAGAACAGGAGAAAACTTTCAAAAATTGATCACTTATTAACATTTTTATGAGAAAAAAAAAACTATTTCAATTTAAGCATAATTATTACTGCTGAGATTGTGAATCAACATGTGCAGAGTTGTTAACTTATTTGTAGTTTAACATTTTTTTGAAGTACTGTCGTATTTATTTGGCATTTAACTCCTTTATAGTTTTAACAGAAGCGAAAATGTTAAATATTTTGTCAAATATAACAATAGCCATGAACATCATTTATTTTATTCGCTCCATTTTGCACTTTGTGGGTGACAAAAGCTAAAGATATATGTAAGGGACCGGTTCATATATCCACCATTTATGATGTTAATAAAGCTTTTGATTTTTGAAGAAAAAATGGGAGATCCTTCCAAGTTATATCGAATCAAGAGTGAGAACTAATAGTGTGACTGTTGTGTGAGATTCAGTTCTAGACTTCTAGTGCATGGTCTACGTACTTATCCTTTCTCCAAGTAGAATGCAACATGTGAAGTTCTGGTCTTGCTGAGATTCATCAAAATGAAAATATTGATGTTGCTAAATTGAAGGAAAGTAAAGAGAACTTGAAGCTAGCTATCCTTAAGAGGAAGGATAAAGAGACAAAAATTAGAGGGAAACAATTTCTTGGGAAGGATTCCTAGGAGGAATGATGTCCATAAATTCAACAATCGTTGCTTGAAAACCATAAAAGAAAAGAATTGTATTTTTTCCCTCTATTGATGACGACATGGTTTGTTATTAATTTGTTGTTATTGCAATGAAAATGTAATTGAGTTTGCTTATGTAAGAGACCTTGGATTTGATTTGAGACATGTAACACTAAGAAAATTCACCATTAGAAAAGGCCAATTTTTTTTAGGAATGCACAAAAGCCAAATATTATTCTAATTATTATTATTATACAACCAATCAATGATGGTTACAACTTACAGTGTTTGGTGCTCCATCAATTATCACATGATGTGCATATGCTTGAAGCAAGAAATAGTTGTGTATGCACATTTTAGCAAGAAATACTCCGTGTAAAATAATCGATTCCAAACATGTATTTATTGATAAAATATCATCGATAATTACAAAAAATTTATTGGTAGTATAAAGGTTAATCTCTTGATTTTTTGTTGGATAATCCAAGGCTAAGCTCTTTTTGTGTTCAATTTACCAAGGATTAATTTACTGAGGGCTAAACCCTTAGAAATACGAGGGTAAAATGACGTCAATTTATCTATTAATCTATTGGTTACTGAGGGCCAACGTACGGTTACTAAAGTCTTATTCCTCAACAATTCCAATTTTGCATAACCAAAACTCTAACCCTTGCAATCGCAATGGTCATATTTTTAATTTAATATTAACTAAATTAACAACATTTTCTTCATATATCATTGTTCCAACAATCAATATAAATAAATCTAAACCATCCTTTCAAAAAAAAAAAAAATCTAAACCATCAATAATTAGTCTAAATAAATAAATCTCAACATTCGTGTATAAACAAAAAAAAACTATTTTATATCTTAGATTTAAATATAAATAAATCTAACAAATTTTATCCTAATTTAATGATATCATTCTTAAAATATCCTTCATTTAATTGCAAATCTATTTTAAAGGCTTTATTTTATTCATGATATTAAGTTCTAATAAAGAATAATTTTGAAATAACCAGATAAGTAAAATTAAATGATTTCAACTACATTTTTTAATTAGTGTGAAAATAATTATTTTTAGATTAAATACTCATTTTTGTCCATGAATGTGTAGAATGCTGACAAATTCATTTTCGAAAGATGAAAATTTAAATTTTAGTCCCCAAAAGTGAAAAAAGTGTGACAAATTTATCCATCCGTTAACTTTTGTCCGTTACCGTTAATGAAAGAGCCTACGTGTCATATTCAGGGACGAATTTGTCAGTGTTTGTTAACACTTTGACAAGCGTATCAATTTGTCCAAGTAATAATTAAACGGTAAGTCCGACTGTCGAGTCCACAGAGACTTTGACTGTACTCGAAGTTTGTATATTTCTAATTTTAAGCGCACAACAAATTAAATTTGATATTTGTCTAATACTAATGTGGAAACATAAAATTCAACATAAATAAAGATAATTAAGCAGAACATATTAAAGAGATAGAACACAAACACTTGGGGTGAGTTGTCGGTTGATGCAGAATACAGAACATGTAGGGGGCTCAGCCCACAGAAACTACTCTTTGATGCAATGTTAGATATTTTTAACTATTTAACGTTATTCCAATTATTACCTTCATCTGCTAACCTACCCTAACCATGATCTGTTATATGAAAGAGACTAAATTACTTAATTTCACTTCTAATCCCTTAAGAGCTACATCAAATAATTTGCTTTAAGAATAAAGATGCATAATTAAGGTTAAATAATATCATTCTATCCCTAGACATGAATTACCTAGAGGCTCTTTTTAAGTTCTTAGGGAGCAAATATTTTTCAATGCATAAACCCTATAACATACATTTGCATGGGCTATCAAACCATAAACAAGACAATAAACTTAGAAAAGAGACAATAATATCAAAATAACATTAAATAGATAGTGAGAATCATTACATCAAGAGTGTTTGGTTACTGAGCTTCCAAAAATGGATGGTTTAGTCTCTCATTGTCTTGAGAGACTTACAAAATACAAAGGAAAGTAAAAGGAATGAAGGAAAAATGGAGGAAGATGATCCCCAAGTGAGTGAAATTTTTCTCTATTTTGTGTCCTAGCTTTGTCTTCTATTTGTCTCCCCAATGCATAGTGTTCCCCCCTCTTTTTATTCTTCAAAACGATGCACATTCATGTTTTTCGACATTGGTCGCGCGCTAAGCCTGCATGCATGTGCGTTCTAAGCCATCATATGCATGCTTAGCCTACATGCATGTGCGCGCTAAGCCTGCATGTGTGCACTAAGCGCGCTACTCCAGATTTGCAATCCATCTTCCATGTCTCTGTTGTATCATTTTCTACAGAAAAATACAACCATCACACTAGAAATTAACTAATTTTAGCATCTACTGGATAAAAGCTCAGAAGAAGCTAAATTCCTACGTTATACTCACAAAAGAAGTGTTAAAAAAGGGAAAAGAAGATAATTACTATGTGATTTAATGTAAAATTTACATATACATAACAATTATCAGTGTTCTACACATTTAGGAACAAAAATGGTTACTTATCGAAAATATAATTTAATCTTCATCTTCCTTCTTTTTTAATCATTGCAAGCATAACATTACAATAAACACTTAAAAAAATAGAAAAGCAAGCATAAGTTACAACAAACATAATAACAAGCATAATATTGATTAATAAGCATAATCTGTCTATTTCTTTGAAATTTCTAATGTGACACTTACCCAAAATATGAGAATCAAACAAAAAATGTACAATCATTAAGTTAATCTTTACAAAAAAAAATGATACTCGACTTGATTTTGTTACTAGCTAATGTTGTTACAATAGAAATTTCAAAGCAATATACATATTATGCTTATTATTATGTTTGTTCTAACTTATTCTTAATTTTATATTTTTTTTAAGTGTTTATTGTAATGTTATGCTTGCAACGATTAAAAGGGGGGAGATGAAGATGAAATTATATTTTGGGTAAATAACCATTTTGTCTCTGAATGTGTAGAGCGCTGATAAATTTATCCTTGAATGTGTTAGTAAGCTCTTACATTAACGGTAATAGATGAAAGTTAACAAATGAATGAATTTGTCACACTTTTTTCACTTTCTAGAACGAATTTGTCGGCACTTTATACATTCAGGAACGAAAATGATTATTTATCATTATTTTACTTATATACGAGTTCAGAGGGAGTACTAGTTGAATAATAGATCAAAGTCACAATTAATATTTTATCTAGACTCATGTATAAGAAAAAAAGTGATCGTGTATGTTGGACTTAAATATAAATAAATGTAACTAGTTTTATCGTATTTAATGCTATTATTTTTAGAACATCTTTCATTTAATTCTAATTCTATTGTTAATGACTCTTTTTTATTCATGATATAAGTTGCAATGAATAGTATTTTAGAAATAATCTTATTTTTTGTTTGAGATTAATAAAACTAAATAATGTCAACTAATTAATGTTTTTAATTAGTGTAAAATTGGTTATTTTGCTTATATATGGGTTATGAGGAAATATTAAACAACATTAACATGAATGAAATACAAAGTATTTAGATTGCAAAAATTAAAAATAAAAACAAGGGCGGACTTTATTTTCAAAAGCCAGGAGTAAAACTATAAAAGAAGCATCAAGACACTAATTATTCAAAAGCATGCACAAAGAAAAGGAGAATTCACAAGTTATTTAATTAAAATTTCAAAATGAAATAATAGGTAAACCAACTAAATGAAATCAATCAAATATGGAAAGCAAAAGCTTGAAAAACCAAGGAATAGGATGCGAGAAAGTACTTCCAAAAATGTTTGGACAAAATGTTTTTAGAAACAAAACTCGTAATATTGTGAGGCAGTTCAACATAGTGGTGGGATTTGGGGGAGGGACAATGGGTAGCGTGAGAAAGAGGGAAGAGGAAGATGGTTTTTATTAGTTCAAAAAAGAAACTCTGAAAGGTTAAACTGTAAATTCAGGATATATTTATTGAAGGCTAATTCCACTGTATTTTCGCACATTTTATTAGATGTGTCTAGAAGTTCAAAAAATAATTAACAACAATTTCACTATTGGTAATTATCTAGTACTTAGCCCATTCTAAGTTATTGAAGGTTTAACCCACCGTAATTTAAATGAATTATTGAGGACTAAACGCATTGTAATTCCTACATTCTGTTTGATGTGTTTAGATATCTATTGCATTCAAACAAATTATCAAGGGTAATCACACTAAAGAAATTATCAAGGACTTGGTTCTCGATAATTTATAACAGACTTAGCTCACTGTAAATTACTGATGATGACGTAGCTCACTATAATTTAAATGAACTATCCAAGTCTAAGTCCATTGTAATTTCTTCATTCTGTTTGATGTTTTTAGAAGTAAACTAAAGTAATTAGCAACCTTTCAAGAAAAAACTAAGGGAATTAGCAAGAGTTTGACTCATTTTAAATTATTGAGGACTTAACACAGTATAATTTTAACAAATTACCAAGGGCTAAGCCTAATGTAATTCCAACATTTTATTTGATGCGTTTAGAAGTCCACAAAATTAAAGGAATTGCAAGAACTTGGACCTGATCAGTATAGAAAGTCCATTGTAAGTTATCAAAGTCTAGTCCACTGTAATTTAAACAAATTACAGATGGCTAAGCCTGTTATAAATAACCAAGAGTATTATAACCTACTGTAATTCAATGAATTACCAAAGACTTGACTCACTATAACTCTTCCCTCGTCCTTTCTATGTTTTGCATTCATAAAAGAGCTTACTGAGGATTTGATCCTCGGCAATACTAAGGTCTTAATCCACTGTAAATTACCAAGAGCTTATTCTTTAATAACATATATACACAAAAAAAAAAAAAATTAAAATGCAAAAATAATATTTATTGTCAATTAAGTCTTCGATAACTTCGTTGAAGCTTAAGCCATATGAAATTTGACAACATTATACCGAGGGTTAAGTTCTCAATAATTGAAGCAATTATTGAAGACGTGGTGATCTTCGATAGAAAAAGAAGAAGCCGTGTAATAGGATAAGTTTTGTAGTGTAATTATTAATTAGCTTTGTTTATATGATAGATTTTGGCCCCTTGCTAATGTAATTGGATTTGATTGAAGGTTTTTGGTTATCTCTGTTTTGGATTCTTAAAAAACATCATCAAAACATCTGTTATGGGAATAACAACTAGAAATTATAAACCAATTACTTAAAATGTCAAATGATTTGACTCTGCCATAACACAAAGATACATAATCAGTTCACAACAAAAAACATCAACACATGCAAGTCAAGAACCACCAAACTTCAAAACAAAAACCAGTAAAACTTGCATCGATCTATCCTTTCTCATTTACTTTGAAATTTGGTTTTTATGTGCAATGATGCAAAACTTTTAGAAGTAATAGGAACATCAAAAGTTCTCCCGAGGGGGGGAGAGGGATGAATTATCATTATATTATCACAGTTGTCAGACGAGGATGTTTCCATAACTGGTAAGTGGAACAGTCCAAAAAGCGCAAATAAATAAGCATGGCATGTGAAAGAACAAGTTTTGCATATAGAAGCACCCCTCAAGACCAAAAGATAAACCATGGCATGCTGTGTCTTGGAGAGAAAAAACCCGTCCTTTTCAGTTTCACACATTCAAAGCTAGAGTAACTCAGTCAATGCAACACATCACTCAAGATGCCAATTTGGTGCAAAGGGAAAAGAAAGAAAACAATAATCGAAGCAGAAAACATACACAAGAATTGAATGCTTGTGCTCATTTTATTACCTTCCAAATCACCTCAATTAGTCATCATATAGGACATAACATATAGTCATATACCATATCCCCACCACCCAATGCGTGGATCAACCGACATAATCAGAGGTTTCGAGTTCGAGCCCTGATATATATGCAGTTGTCTCAAATACTCGGACAGAGAACTTTGTCGTCCCCAATAATCTTATCCGACTCAAACAAAATTGCTTAGACCAAAAAAAGTACCATAACCCCCAGTAGCTTACAGAGTTATGGACCCAACCCTACCCCATGTTGGCGAGACATAAAATAAGTCATGTGCACGGTTCAATAAAGTCCAATACACATTTATGAGTCACAATTCACAAAACCTTTCAATTTGTTTAAGTTATACATGGTTACCAAGTCATGGTACTGAATCAGCATTCTCAGTGGCTGTGTCTGCGTGGATGAATGTGTGTGTGAGAGGAAGAAAAGTGAGTGACGTTTTTCATGTACATTTAAATATTTTTTTACGAACCAAAATCATAAAGCGTCAATTGATTTGTCACAGACACAGCCAGCAACAAAAAATCCTTCCCCTAAAGCCCACCACGTTTGATCGTCAACGTCTTACTAGCTGTACTTTGTAGTCACCCCATAAAGTAGAAACCAATGTTTGATTTGCAATCATATAATTCGTTGAATCTTATGATTCCCACCACGTTCATATATATCTTTCACGTAACCTTCTATAGTATGCCACTTGGGCTTATCTCCAATTATCAAGATGTATGTTTGATGTAGATGAGTTGTGCATTTACGTTCAGAATTTATAGCAGACACACAGCTTCTAAATCTTTTTAACAACCATGCAATATGAAAATCAGAAGACAGGAGCACGATTTTTGTTCAAGATTTTTCTGTGACGAGAGTTGGTATGTGAGGATACAAAATGGTCAATTTCAGTCTAATCAGTCGAGTTTAGTTGTGTTAAATACGAAGACAGTCAACTTTAAACCGTGTTATTCTATTCGAATAAAATTATTTTTCATAAAAAATTCATGCAGTCTTAATAAAAAGAGTTAATTTTCAAATTATCTTTCTCTTTTCCATTCTCTCTTTTGTTATATTAACATTGGTTGAGATAAATGATAACGACTTGTATACTTTTATTAAATTCTAATCATAAATCAAATAAAAAAGAGAATACCAATTTTATGTGTCCATAATCTTTGACAAAAAGATTAATTTTTCACCAATGAATGCTTCATAATTCATATCAATATATTATGATAAAATAAATCCTCTCATTGCAAAATGCAAGTCTGGTTTTTTAAGAACAAGAAATAGAAAGAATAATTATCTATGATTTTAATTCATTATTGAATTATTATTATTATAAATAATTTTTTTATTATATTATGAAAATTGAGTGTATTATGATTATATACTAGTTAATTACATCTCAAAACCTGTCTCTTTCTACCATTGAGTGCGTGGATAATTGACACATGTTTTGTTTAATTGAATTTGAATTTGGAATTATATAATTACAATAAATATTTGAAGAAAGGATTTAGTGTCTGGTCTCTTTTGAGCAAGATTACGTATGCACTGGATTAGAAAGAAAAAAAAAAACTGCCTCTTTCTTACAAATTTTGCCGTTAAAGTTGAGTCAAAATCATACAAATATTCACATGATTAAATTTAATTATCATGCCTGCAGACTATGGCACAGGTAGGCAATCATTAGACTATATGTTTTTTTAATCATACATTGGGCTGGATTTGATTTTAACATTTTTGCGTAAAGTACTTATTTTATTTACCGAGATTCTCTATGGTTAATCATGAACCATGGAAAGAGTGAGCAAAGACCAATTAAGGAGACACATGTTATTCAGAAGCTTAGAAAATTGGTTCAAACTTTAGAATAGCGCACTATAACGCTTTACAAAAACTTAAAACATTATGTTTGGATTTCAACTCGAGAACTCTATTTTTTTTTTTTCATTTTGTATATTGCATTATGCATTAAAATTCAAATAATACTTTCTTGACTTAATTTAAACGTAAACTTAAATAAACCTAAATCAATTAATTTAAAATAATTTGTATAATTTTAAAGATAGTTATTATCAAAGCTAACAAATTTATCATAAATTATGATATGTAATTAAATGACAGTATGAAAAATATATTCCAATGCACATACTTCTTCTCAATAGTAATTACAATAACTTTAGTGTGACATAAGAATTAAAATATATAATTATTTAATTTTAGTTATTAATTATTTAAGAAAAATATAGAATTAATCAGTTGAGTTTTTACAAATAGAGAAGTCAAATTCTAATACTAAATAATTTACAACTTACGCACTACTAAATTAATTGAGCTAAATGGTAGGGGATAGCTTACCAGAACTCGTACGTATAGCACAGTCTTCTATGTAATTGCCTTGCTCTTGCTGGGAGAGAGGATTTAGATTCGCAAGACGTATGGTTTTGATTCTATTATTTAAGGGTGGGTATCCCTTATATCCTTCATCCTCTTTCTTAATAGATCATTTTTGCTGAAAAAAATATATCTAAATCCCTTAAAATTTTAAAAATCTCTATTATATACTACCTACTAAAGTTTCAACCCTATCCCGTTAACATTCACGACTAAAAAAATAAGGAGAAAAAGTCAATTAACTGAAACACATTTATCATGTATCACCTCGCGTATTATATATAATAAATAATTATTTAATTCATCAAAACTAATAATAATAATAATTAGATTAGTTATTTTATCATAAATTTTAACTTTATTCTAAGAATGTTCATTCATTAAATGGTTTAAAAAAATGATTGTAATCATTGATAAATTTCATAATTAAGGATAAAAAATAAATTTAACAATAAAATTATCGTATTATTTTATAATTTTAAAAAATATTATTTTTTATTTTTTATATATAAAATCGGAGTTAGTATCACCAGACAAATTACAACCGGATCTTTAGACTATAGGGGATTAACTCATTACTGACAAGACCGTTCATCTACCTTTGGTGGCTCATTACTGACTAGACCGTTCATATCTATCTTTTGGTGGACTACCCAACCTGAAATTCCTGTCAGGATCTCAAATCTCTTAAATTTCCTTGCCATGTTACCCGAACCGAGAGGAAGGAAGTCAATATTTGATTATTGATTAATGTGATGCGAACACCTTACAAAGAAAATCACTAGTTAAAAGAATAAGTTGCATGAATACAAGTGTTAAGAACTACGGAAGAAATTATCAAGGGATCATAGTAAATAGTATTCTTGAAATTTTGGTCTTCATTCAAACTCAATTGCATAAATGCAACGTATAGCTATCCAACGTAACCGACCTCATATAGTGACCTCATAATATATTGGGAAAAAGCTTTTATTGTTACTTGCTTGATTAATAGGCAAAGTCGGAATGGTTGTCATGAAAATAAATTGCCGATGTTGAATGCAACTTTTGAGTTGACCAATTTATACTCATCGACCAACCCAAGAATCATTAGCCGGTTAATTTCAAACGTAAACTCACACTAGCTAGTCACAGATCAAATATATTATTGAAAGATCCCAAAAAGACAATATGAATTGCCACCGTCAAAACAAGGACCTCGTATTATGCCTAAGCTTGTGCTTCAAGCTCCAAGAGTAGAGTGTGATTAATTACTTCAGATCCAGGGCCAGAGAATTGAATTGGACCTACAACGAAAATCATCATCGTGAGCAACAAACTTAGATCATAGTGCAAATTAACTCCAATCACTCCAGTTCAACATAAAAGTAGATTTAGACCAATAGTAGTACTTTTATAGTCATCTTGTATGTGCCACTATTAAAAAAGCCAAAAACAAGGCTTCGGTGAAGGCAGCCGAAACAAAAGGTGAAATAATAGTGTCTATATATAAAATACCTGGACTGATGTAGCAATTCTTCAGGGCCCATTCATCCCGCAAGGAGGCAAACTTTTTGAAGGGTGCCCCTGAATGATCCAACATGAAATATGTTCAGTATCCAAGATAACTGAAGTTGATATTAGAAGTTTAAAAATGCAATCGCTATAGTATTCAATATTGTAAATAAAATCTATATTTTAAATAATGGACAATCTAACAGTAGTGTTAGTCTTTTGTACCACATCTGAAGCTATGAAATAAAATATTTTACCCTTCCTTTCATTTCATTTTTCTGGCTCAATATGGGTAAAAAGTGTAGTTCACTTGCTACGTTAGTGGATTATTAAATCAAAGAAGTTTTCATGAATATTTGTTTACCTTCAAGTTCCACCATTGCCTTCTTGATCACAGGCTTGAATTTACCTGCAAAGAAATTGCACATTCTTAAACAAAACAGTAGACAAAGCATTCACATAAATGCAACATGTAGAGACTTTTCATGATTTATATCACCAGAGGTTGTCAGAACAGAAACAAGGGCAATATTGAATCCAAAAATATGCAGGAGAAAATATTTCTAGCTTAAAATTCAGTGTTTTAATTATGTCGGTCTCAAAAAAAATTACATTGAATTATGAATAAATATAGAAATAATCTGATTTTTAGGTCAGATTTAGTAAAAACAAAGGGTTTACCCTGAACAAAGAGTTACCTCCTTCAAAACATAGGGAATAACAATCTGACAACTTAATTCTTTTACAAGTCTAACAACTTATATATTACTATTAACTGTCACATAATAACTGATGACTGCCTAATCTGAAATTAATATAGAAATAACTGTCTAATAACTTCCTAAAACAGAATTATAACTGCTTAAGTCAGATTTTAGCCTATAAAATACAGCAGCAACACAATAGACTATTGCATGAACACTAATTCAGAAAAAAGTCATTGGGGTAAAGCATAACGTCTCAAAGATGAAAGTGTGTACCATGCCTCCTCTCCACATCCATCAGTGAGGTGAGTGCAGTTCCACCAACAGTCCATTCTTCTACTGGAGCACATAAATTTGCAACCTGATCCAAATGTCAAAACAAATTAAATAACTAGGTTGGTGACTTCAATATTAGAAAACAACCGCAATTTCAAAGACAATCAATTATCAACACCAATCTAGGAGATATTTAAGTAGATATCAAAAGATTAAGGCATGTAGAGAAGCACAAACTGATGATATTAGTCCAGTCTTCCCACTATGAAGGAGAGCTCCAGCACCATAACCCAGAGCATAGCAATAAGTAGCATCAAAATTAGTGGGCAAGCCACATCTCCCTTCATAACTGCATATTTTAAATGAGTCAGTACAAACTCTAACATATTACGTCCTTTAAAAGATCACATAACATGTATGATCGAGAGAAATTTAAAACCAAGTAAAGGAGAAGAAAAAGCATTTCCCTGAAAAGCTTTTTTGATTCACAGCAATATGTATTAGAATTTACCATTCAACAATGATATCAAAATTAGATAAAATACCCAAAAAAGTGGGATTGCCCTTTAAATTCGCCTTTGTATTTGCCTTCTTGCTTTCTCTTCTCCAACTCAGTTTCAGCCATTTGAATAAGCATTTTCTCTGTTTCTATCTTGGCAACCTAAATGGCAATACAAGCAAG
>PYAF01003359.1:534597-552250 GCA_007407185.1 Glycine tomentella | reverse complement strand
AGAAAATCAAAACAAAAGATGATGGCTAGAGAAAATAAATTTAAGAAACTCTATGAAATGTTGAATGTATTGCTTGAAAAACTGCAACGCATCTGGTGCAGTCAAAAGCATACTTATTATATACGTGATTCTCCCCCTGGCACACATAAAATTGAACTGGTTCCTAAATATTTTTCTTAAGAATAATTATATATTTGTAGTATTTAAAAATGTAGGGATCAGAACAATATAAAATTACAAAATATCTTCATTCACCTTGCAAGCAGTATCAAACCCAAAACTTGTGGGAACTTCTTTACATTTCAAATCACCATCAATGGTTTTAGGGCATCCAATTACACTTGTTTTTAAATTTTTGCTCCTGCATGAACCATATTAAAGCATTGAACAAACAGGACCACTGTACATATTCATAAATGGAAATGTCCTTGAATGTAAATTAAAAAACAACATGAAAACATCATTTCATTAACAAATGCTTCCTAATAAGACATAGATTACACCAGAAATAAAATTCAGCTAAGACAAACCTGAAGTTCTCAGCAAGGAGGCATGCATTGGTGTTTGAGTCATCACCACCAATAACAACGAGCCCGTCCAAGTCTAGCTTCTTAGCTGTTTCTTCCGCTTGCTTAAACTATACCATGTAAGTAAACTGAATTACTCTTTGGACTTATAAGAAGATATACAAGTGTTCAAATTAATTAATCGTATAGTAAATATGTAGCCTCACAAAACTCACCTGCTCTGGAGTTTCAATCTTGTCCCTCCCACTGCAAATCATGTCAAAGCCACCCTGCCCGCAGAAATGGTTATTAATAGATGTCAAAATCTTGTGATCATTGATTACAAAAATCAGTAATTATATGCTTACAACAAATTAGATGACAGTTTCTACACACTCATTTTTCTCTCTCTATGTATCTCTATCACATCACTTATTCCAGACAAAACCAAATTGGGTGCAGTCAATTTTGCATGCATTCACAGTCAAGGCATTTGTGACCGTTGGATGAAGATAGACGGCTCAGATTACAGATGTGTTTTATGGGTGATGGTTGATTTACCAACATAAAATATGAGTCGTCCGATCTTCATTAGACGATTCCAAGTTACAAACAGTGTGAATTCGTGGAAAATAAACATTTACGATAATATCAAACTTAAAACGCATCACGCTTACACAGCATCACAAATCGCTACACATAAACGATTAAATGAATAAAAAAAGTATAATGATAATATCATTCTAAAAACAACACAATACCAAATTTCAACAAAAACAAGTAAAACTACGCTCCAAAAATTCGTAACGGAGGAAAAAAGAAAACGGACCTGATTTCTATAAGGATAAATATATTCAGAAGTGAGTTCAACGTATTTGCACTTCATAATGCCAGCAGGTCCACCTTTGAAACCGTACAACGTGCTTCCTGGTGCGCGCTCTTGCAGGTAATCTAAGACGAAGAAAAAAGAGAGTTAAATCTCAAAAGAAGAAGAAGAAGAAGAAAAGCACGTTTAACTGAATCGGATTCGAAAACGAGAGCGTTACCGAAGATTCCAGAAATGACATTGTGGCCTCCGGGAGCCTGGCCTCCGGACAGAACCACGCCAATCTTCAACTTCTTCTGAGTCTGCACCGCACCGCTCCGCGCCAATGCCGCGGAAGGTTGTCCGAACAAATGCGGAAAAAGCTTCGCGATCTCGTCTGCACGCGCGCACGAAGCGCGTCACGGAGAGTGAAGTAGAGTGAACGGATCGAAATGAGTGAAAGAGACTGACCTGGATTTCCGGCGGCGGAGCTTGGAGGACCGTCGAGAATGGTGAAGGGATGCTTGAGGACGGAGGGGAGAGGGAGCGCGTGGTCCACGCGCGTTTTTTGGACCTCACTGTAGACGGAGGCTAAGCGTCCGGTGACGGAACCGGAGGGGAGGGTACCGATAGGTACGGTGGTAGTAGGTGCCATTTGCTTTGCTTGCAAAGAAGAGTGTGTGAAGTGGTGGAAGCGTGAATCTAGAAATGTGTTTGGTATGTGTCAAATAGCGGAGAAGTAGGTTTGAAAAGGGCACATAAAAGGACTTGAATATACCGATCCGCCGCTTTCGTAGTTACTAGCTACCACACTGTCGTGGTGCCAGTATGGAGAAAACCTCAGTTAATTTCGGACACACTATTTTTATTTTGGTTAATAATTTCAAATTAAGAGAACTTTAATCTTTATTATTGATTAAAATTTTATAAATATCACTAATAAAATTTATTTTTAATAATATATAATTACTGATAAAATTAGTGTACTTAAAACTAAAGTAAGGCGTTACTAGTATTCTTTTAAATTAATTTTTGGAATAGTTTAAATCTTACAATATTTTTATACTGATTTTCATATTTCTTTTGCACGGTAAATATTAAATGCATATTTTATATTTTAAAAACAATAAATATATTTTATTGTTTAATGATTTCTTTATGGTAATATTTTTTAATAATAGGTACATTATTTCTCTTAATTTTTATTTAACTTTGAAATAACCGCACTGCCATCCCAAAGACTAAACTCCGTAAGGATCTTTTCAATGAAGAAAAAAACAGGAAATATTTTCAGTTGTAAAAGTGTTTTTTCGTTATATTAAAAAATTCAGAGCAATTTTTCACCGTTGACTCTATCATGCCTTGATAGTTGAGTTAACTTATTGGCTCGTCCTGCCGGCGCTTTTTCTAATATATTTAACATATTTTTTTTATTTTTAACTTTATTATCGTACAGATTAACAATCCGTATTATTCAGATAGATCATAGCTAAATGGGTTGGGGTTAACTTATTTGAGAACTCTAGTTTGAAGCTAATAGAGAGCTACTTTTAAGCTTTTTTATTTTCTATTCATTTTCTATTTTTTTTATTTTTTAAAGAAATTTTGTATATAATTGTTTGGCCTAACTTCTCCTTAGAAGAAAAAAAAGTTAAAAAAAGACTATCAAACACTACCTTTTTTTTACAAACTATCAAACACTAACTTAATAATCTATTAAAAAGGGATAAAGATCCCTGCAGATTATTATATAGCTGCACATTATGCCATTTAAGTCCAATAGCTTAAAAACTTTGATATGTATAATGAATTTTGCTTCTATATGAAATAAAATTTTTGTACACTTGATAGTTGAGAAACGATCCTCATCTGAAATGGTCTTCCGTTTTTGGGTAAGCAGCACCCTTCACACCCAATTCAAAGAGCTCACCTAACTTTGAGTGATTGAAAGATGACACCTAACTTTGGTGGACCTGTCACGTGAGAATTGGTTGGACAAAAGCGTATGTTCTTATTTTATCCTTTTTAATTATGAATGTTACTGCCTGTTTGGTTCCACATTGCAATACAAATAACGTGCGTTATGAGTGAAGTTACTGATAGCATGCATGCAGCCAATATTATACTTTGGTGTTGATTTATTACTTTTGGATTTACAAAGTTAGGCTTTGACTTGTAATCTATTTTTGTTCACCTTTACTAGCACATGCTTTGGCTACTTCATCTTTTATTGCTAATGAAAATTACTGGCTGGATGAAGTTCCATATCAATTGGAACTCATAGTAGCACAAGATGTAATGGATTCTGTTTCTGTTATGGAATGATAAGATAAGCCATATTTTACATAAAAAAGAAAACCCAATCCAACCAAAAATAAAATCAAATGTTAATACATAGTCAACGAAAGCATTGTCATTCTTTAAGAAAATATCCATTAGATATTCAACCAGCTCTTAAATTAAAATGAGTAGAACATATGAAAACTCAAACATTAAATAAACAAGGCCTAATTATTAATTAAGTCTTTGGTTTAAGTATAGCCGATATTTTTTGGCTTTTCACTCCTTTCCAAAAGGAGTGACTTCGAAACTAGATTTTGGAATACCTCGTGGCCATTCAGTGCACCCTATCATCCCACGTATTATGTGTGGGTTCGTGTTATTGTGTGTAGAGTTTTCTTGTTCCAACAGTTCTGAGTGTTTGAAGCTACCTTCAACAGAACCTTTACACTGAATTGAACTTGATGGAAGTCTATGGTTACACTCCTTTTGTTTGTGCCAACCATCATCACCTAGCCGTCTATGTTGAGAAGATTTTGTAGAAGAAATCGTTATCCAACCATTATTGGGGCATGACCTTAGTTGTTTAGAAGTAAGACAAACTTTCCTCTTTAAGTCTCCAACAGATACGGAACATTCCCCATTAACTCCTGTCTTTAAAGATTCCAAACATGCCTTTTCACTACATTCTGCTTCACTACCTAATAAATCCTTGTCTTGGTAATTAACATTAACAGAATAGGTGTCTCCTCTTTGTGGCATTGAGCTAAACTTACGATCCTCAATATAACCAATAGTTTCTAAGGAATAATTAGTTGGTTCTAATCCAAAATTATAATCACTGGAGGGACTATTGTGGTGCAATATATAGCTTTCATTCAACTCTTGATCAAGATTTTCAATGTGGATTGTGGACATGGGGCGAGTAAGTGTGGTATGGGAATAACATGGTTTAATCTTCCCCTCTTCTGTGTTTTCTTTTCTTAGCTCCTCAAAAGTGGAAACTGTGTCATCTGACTTTGAGAAATCGTATGAAAGCTCCAGAATGCGTTTGATATTTACTGATTCAACTACCTGTTTGATCAACTCTGAGTCCTCTAGTTCAGTGGTGTCTAGTTCAGCACCCCTTGATCTCAAGAACACTTGGAGAAAAGCAATCAACTGGACCATCTGATTATATTTGTCTTCAAGTAAAAACTGTGCATCAGCTAGCTTCACTTGCACGCGTTCTTCGCGCCATAGCTCAGCCATTTCCATCATCTCCCTCTCTTCTTCTACCTCCTTGCAAATTTTCACGGAATCACTTAGCAACATCTCAAGCTTGGCCGTGTCTTCCCTTACTTGCATGGCTAATTCGTTGCAAACTTCCTCTATCAGTTTTCTTTCTCTCTTTTCTTTCTTGTAGTTTGTCATATACTGCTTTGCAGAAATCTTGGTTTTAGTCAATTCATGTACCAATTTGGTATTGAATAACTCCATCCTTTCTCTACTTCTTTTTTCCCTAGCCAACTTGTCCTTTATGTCATCTATCATTGTTTCAATCTTGTGGAATTCTCTACACTTCTGGGAGACCCTTTTGTCTGCAAGATTCTGCAAAAAATGTTCCACTCTTTTCTTAGAGGACTTCTGTGTAGCCTTAAGTTCATTGATGGACCTCTGAGCGCGTATGAGTTCTAGCAAATTAGTGACACCAAAGTAACAGTCACTTACAATTTGTTTTTCTTCGACATGCTTCATTCCATGAAACATATTAAACTTGTTGAATGCTTCATTATTATTAAGGGCAGGGTTCCATTTTGTTGCCTCTTCGTTAGAACATTTGAGAAATGGCATAGAAGATTCAAGCTGAGAAAAAAAATAAACAAATCACCACCATGAATATAGATTGGATTCTTGAATCTGAATATTGTTTTCTGGAGGAGAAACATATATGATGTATATTCAAGTTTCATTTCGTCTTTCGGCCAACTTAATGAATTTTATTTTAAATTTAACCATTGCATTAACTTTACCAAAGATATTAGAAATAGAGATTTTTTATCATATGCAAAGAAATCTAACAGCATCTTTATTGGTTGGTAGATTCTAAATTAAGATTTTAGACCACTTTTTAGTAAATTTTATAGTGTTCTCATTTTGTTCTTCAATAATAGATTTCATTTTGAGATATTAGGGAAATACAAAGAGAAAAAATTTATTCTTTTTTGAACAATATGTATATCTTGAAGGTTCTTTTACAATAACTCATTTTCCATGTTAGAGATCTCTCTATCTCCTTTATTGGAAGATCTAGTGAAAACTAAATCTTAAGCTCAAGATCATTGTTCAAGATCTTACACTAAAGTTGTTCTAATAATTTCATTTTGTATGATTATTTTATAGGTGAATAGTTGATTAAATTTGGACTATAAAAAAGAGAATTTATATTAATTTCATTCAACTATTGGTAAGAAAAGAGGAAGAAAAAGTTTATTTTTATGAGGGTAAAATAAAATTTCTTAATTTTCAACTCTTAATTTTTTGAGGGTACAATAAAATTTAAAAGGGAAAAAAACAAAGAATAATGATATAAGATTTTGTTGTGTTAATACTTAGGAGAACCATCTATTAATAGGAAAACTCTTATTCAATCTAAACTGTCTGAAAAAAATTGGTCAGCAATAACCACATAGCACAACTGTGTTAATCTTTGATCCAATAGAAATTTCTTTCAAGAAATATATTTTATTTTTATGACTTTTTTAAAATGTAAAAGAAATAAAATTTAAATAGGAACAAACTTTTAGAAAGATCATAATACTTTAATTTCGGGATATAAAAAACATTTTTTATAACAGTCATGGACCATCTGTTCAATTATCATTTTTTTCTTCATTGATTGAACTACAATAGAAATAGATACAACTTCTTAAAAACAAATGTGAAAGCTTAGATACACTTTTTAGAATAGGTTTGTCTAATTGATCCTAAGTGAAAATGAGATGAAATAATTTCATTTTCAATGATCAACAGAATTTAGATAATTATCTTATATTTTAAATTTTATTAATAATGTTATGATTATCACATTTAATTTATTATCTTTAATTTCTCTGTCATATTATTTATGTATACAATCAAAACTTTATAACAATTAATTAAAGATTAATAATTAAAATTATACTAAAATGCATAAATATATGTAAACAAATTATAAAATATTAAATCTTAATAATTATGTTTTATTAATTATAAAAATTTATTCAACTTAGGTAAATATATAATTATCATAAAAACAACTTTAGGTAAATAGTTTTCATTTATTTAACTTCAGAGAAATTAATTTAAATTTTTTAATTGATTGAAATATATAAAAATTAACTTTAGGTAAATGGTTCTCATTTTTATAATTAATTAAAAATACTAAATATTAATATTTTATAATTTTATAATTTTATTACACGTATTTATGTATTTTAGTATAATTTTAATTCCAGTAAAAAAAGTATAATTTTAATTATTAACTTTTAATTAAAAATTATAAAGTTTAAATTTTATACAAAAATGATTTAAAAGAAAAATTAAAAATAATATATTAAATGATTATATTAATGATAAAATTCAAAATATAAGATAGTTATTTAATTTCTGTTGGTCATTATTTAATCTCATTTTTAGTTGAGATCAATTAGACAAACCCTTTTAGAATAGATAACGAGGTGAATTTCATAATCCAAGGCTGACTAAAACGGCCTTCCAGTCTCAAGTAGTTGATGCATGTAAAAAATAATAAGCATATATGTTTTCATGATACCTCACACCGAAGTCCATTTCTTGAACGCAAGATGGTTATTGGCTTCATTTGCTGATCTTTTATCACTTTTAGTTTTTCTCTGCAATTGTGACGTCGATGAGGAAACGTGATCTTTACATTCCCGTTAGCAAGCTGAAGCAAACATGCATGCGCGAGGAGATACAATATGAGACAATGAAAATGGGGAAGGAGAGAGAATGAATAAACCCCCAAATTAGTATTTTGAGATTACATGCGTCGAGCATTTTAGTTTTCTAGGTTTCAAAAGTCTCCAATTAGCTCTTAATTTTTAAAACGACATTTACTTTAAAAATTACAGTAAAAAAACAAAATGAAGTACCTTTTTATGAAGTCAGAGACTAATGAAAAGTTTTTAAAATCTCACGAATTAAATATCCAATCCATGTAATGTCGATGATTAATTTATGAGTTACATGGATGCATGAGTTAACCTAGAATATAAACAACAGAAAACGACCAAACTAAGTTTAATAAAATATAGTTTTTTTATAAGAAAAATATGTGAAAAAAGTACAATAAATTCTCTAACCCATTTACAAAATATTCAACACATGGTGGTAGCTATATATTTTTGGTAATCTAATCTATCGAGTTCATACATTGGTTTGAGAATGACAACAAAACTCCCCATCCCTGCCATGCATGAATCAAGATGACCAACAAGATCTTATCTTGATAAGTTCTAGAATGAGTAATGATACCTGAACGCTAATCATATCAAAACTACTACCCTAAAAGGAGATCTTGTTGATGTTTTGCATTAGTCAAATTGACTAAGTTACAACATATGCTAGAAAATACAGTATAAGTAAATTTCTAAACCTCTTACCCTTTGAGTAAATTATCATATTGAAGATAATAAGTTGGACCACATCAAATGGTAAAAGGAAAAATAAAAAATAAAATTAAGTAGAATACCAAATCTGATGAGATACTAAGAAAAAAAAAATTAAGCTGACCCATCTATACATGCATGCCCAAGGGATATTATAGGTGGCTTGGGTTTCAAGTGGAGCTGCCTAGAAATCCTAGGAAACACTTTTTTCAATTATGTGGAAAGAAAAGTACTAAAGCATGTAGTTTTGTGGTTTTGCTTCTATTCGGTCTTCATGGTGGCAAATAAATGTTAATACGTGCTTGACTTGATTAAATTTATATCTTGGCCTTTTTGAGTGATCAAGGCATGAAGTGCTTGTAGAGTCAGCACTGCTTATGAATAAAATCTGGGTTGTGTGGCAGGTATTAGATGTTTTATAAATGGGTTGGAGCACCCCTTATCTATTTTATATCTTTTTTGGCTGATGAAAAAAAAAATATACATGCCCAACGCAAAAGATATACAAGAAACCGTCGTTGATGATGATAATTTTTTGTTTATTTAAAAAGCTATTGATGGTTCACAACAATTTCATGCATGTGTCTCCAGAAGTCAATACACTTATTTTTCTACTAGCGTTTTTGGATTTATAGTTTTGGCACCAGCATACGTGCGTCAACTCAGAAGTAAGAGTTACAACTGTGTCTTTCACATGTTTGATGTGAAAACATGAATCCCAAATGCTTGTAGATCCAAATATGCGATACGCCTGTTATACAAAACTAAAAACACAAAACAAATTAACTGAGTTGGAATTTGGAAATTAGCACATCATGAGATGTGGATCAAAGAGAAACTGATATTTCAAAAATTGCAAAACAACAAAAATAGCATAAAACCAAAACAAGAAGCCTATGCTAAAAAAATACAAAACAAAAGTTTATATAAACTAATTTAATAACTGAAGTTGGAAGACAGTGAGAAAAATCATGCATGCCGATATTAAACTTATGATTTTTTTCTTCAACATATAAATATATATCAAAATGCAACCCTGAACATATTGATCAGAAAACAAAACAAAGCCCTTCTTGTAAATTGAGAATATTAATAGCACTCTCTTTAACAAAAATTTTTTAATATACTTTCTTCCAATAGGTTCTATTTCTTATTTTACGAGCTATCTTCGTGATTTTATAATTTTTAATAAATAATGTGTTAGAAAATTGTATTATATAATTAATAACACTCAGAAAAAAGTGGCTTACCTGGTATTCTTTCTTTGATAAGAAAAGCATAAAAGTCACAAGGCTAGATATATCTTTTCTGACTTTTAGTAAAGTATCATAAATACAATTTCGCTAATAATATAATTAATGCCAAGGTTCATAGTTTGCAAAATATAGTTATGTTCGGGGTTTGCCATTTTAGGCTTTTACTACTATCGAACCAAATTAATTAACAAATTAAGAATATACTCAAATCAAAACGAAGTGAGGAAAAAAGAGAAGCACATGCATTGACATTTATACCTGATGCTTGGACGAAGGTAACGATGGTGCATATCGTAAAACATTACCGTTTAGAAACTGCCACTGCCACCACCCTGCTGCGAGCTTCCTCGCCGAAGCCTCAGCCTCAGTATTTTTCTGTAAACATTTCCAAAAATTCACAGGGGAACTGTTATTACTTGCAGAATGCTTCTTGTGTGCCCCCCTGAGGCGAAAGGCGACGGCAACGCCTGGATTTCGATGTTTGCAGCGGCGACGACGAATTGCCGGAATGAGGGTCTGGCCGGAGGAGATCATTGGGTCGGGTGGAGTAGTTTTGAGGTTGGACTTGGACGCCATGAACAGAATGAAAGAGCTTCATACACGTAGAGGTAGAGGCTCAAAGCAAAAGCAGAAAGAGAAAAGCGAGAACATGGGAGAAAACGAACATGGGTTGGTCGAGAATTTCGGAAACCATAATGTTTCTGCCTCCCGAGGGGTCACTTGCACCCCTATTTATTTCGTTTGCTTTGCATGTATTTTCTATGTTGAAAATTTTATGTTAATGATTTCAGAGTATTTTTTTGCGTAAAATACTTAAATTTATTTAAGGAATTAATATATATATATATATATATATATATATTAAAGTATGTTTTTCATATACATTAAATTTATGATTATATATTTAAAGAATAAAATTATTTATAATTCGTATCATATTCATAATAATGTCTTTCATAATATTGATAGAGTTATTTTTTTCTAATTTATTTTAATAGAAAAAAGGGTAGATCTTTTTTTTTTTTAGGTTAAGGTAGACGTAGATTTTACATGTTAGCAATTTATTCCAGTAACATGTACAGGCGACGTGGGAAATCATGCAAGTAAATGTGTCATTAACAGATCAGTAACAAATACAAAAGCTACGATTGTCTCTTCCGAGATTGATAATATCTCATTATCTCGTGGTTCAGAGCCCAGCCCACATTGCATCCTCCTAGGTCTGTAAATTCTTTTGCATTTTAATTAAGTCTTAAAAAATAAAATATTTTTTAGAAGTATAAATTGGAATATACTACATTTTTGTAAATAAGAGAAATAGAAAAACCAAGTGTGAAAAATATATGATAAAATGATTATGTAATAAAAATAAATTATAAAAGTGTCGGAAGAATTTGTTGTATAAATATTAGAATATTTATAATATTTTACTAAACAGGAGTGTCTTAAAACATTTGAATTTTACTACTAGTATTTTACTTTTCCTTTTTACTTATTGGCTTATTTGATCGACTTTTTGCTCCTACAAAGTCAGGCTTGAGTTAAATTCTAAGAGCATCTTTAGTGGTAGATCTTAAATTGGGATCTTAGAACATTTTTAGTGATAGATCTTAAATTGAGATCTTAGACTACTTTTTGGTAGACTCCATAATGTCAAATAGGATTAAAGATCTCTTAAGATCTCTTTCATTTTTTTCTTTAATGGTAGATCTCATTTTGAGATCTTAAGGAGAGAGAAAAATGAAGAAAATTTATTCTTTTTTGAACATTGTGCAGATCTTAAGAGATCTTCCACAAGAACCCATCCTCCATGGTGGAGATCTCTTCAACTCCTTTATTGGGAGATCTAATGAAAATAAGATCTTAAGCTTAAGATTATTGCTTAAGATCTTGCACTAAAGATGCTCTATAACTTTTTAGTGGACCTTATAGTATCACATAGGATTAAAGATCTCTCAAGATCTCTCTAATTTTTTCCTTTAATGGTAGATCTCATTTTGAGATCTTAGGGAGAGAGAAGGAGAGAGAAAGAGAGAGAAAATTTATTCTTTTTTGAACAATGTGCAAATCTTAAGGGATCTTGTACAAGAACTCATTCTCCATGTTGGAGATCTCTGTACTTCCTTTATTGGGAGATCTTGTGAAGATCAGATCTTGAACTCAAGATCTTTGCTTAAGATCTACCACTAAAGATGCTCTAAGGCAACTTTTTGGCAAGCGTGTAAAATTCAGCCTTACAATTAAATTTTCAGGTCTTTCGTGACTATGTACGGGAGGGGGTGTAAAAACAAACTAAACCTTAAGGTATTTTACATTTGAATTTCATATTTATTAACTTAATATAGGGTTACCCACTTTTGGTCTTTATATTTATAAAGTATTTTATCTTTTTTTTTACAACCACACTTGGTATCACACTTTTACCTAAATCTTTAAGGTTTAGGTTTATGAATCTTCTCATTTATATGGTGTTCGACTTTTTCATTTCTTTCAAATGTGAGACTTCACCTCATACTTGTACTTCAACAATTTCTTCCTCAAACGTGAGTCTCTTCTACATGGTTGTCTCACCCTCAAGCACAAGTCATTTTCATCCACGAATATTTTCATAGTGGCCATTAGAATTCACATGTTCTAGATATTTGCACCGCCACTCCACTCATAGGACATGATGCCTGGATCCATAGTCAGGAAGATTGTCGATACAAAAAATCTCCAAACCTAGATCCATTGCCACCATCTTACTTATTAGAGTTGGTTAGTCAAACCATTAAGTCTAATATAAAAAAAAAAAAAAAAAAACTACCCACTAATTATATATAAAGTCTAATTTCAAAATAATTGTGCCTCTAGTTTGCCATTAATCTCTTTAAACATAAATTGTATATAATAAAGTACAAAGTGTCTCTTTTCCAATAGTGATATATAAATTAAAAGCAATTGTGTATTTTTTTAAAAAAAATTTAATACTTTACTTTCCTAATTAAAAGCTTGTGTTTGCTCCCCTTATAAAAATAAATAAAAATTTAAAGGTAATTTTAATATTCATTACATTAATATTTAATTACTTGCATTCCATTTTTATACTTTAATATTTTTTTCAACAGGATTCTTTAAAATTAGTTATATTATTATTTATTGTTAATCTATCGTCAATTTTTAATGAAAAATTGCTAAATAGTATGTTTGTGATAACGAGACACTACATGCTAATGAAACAATTTGACACATATGTTAGTGTGACACTAATAATGTACTAATGTTGCACTAATAATATATTGATGTGGCAAATTTTTGTGTGTATCAGTCATGTTACTAGCCATCATTTCAGTATATTAGTATCATGTAATCATTTTTTTAAAGTCAATATCATGTTACATTAGTGATTTTTGTTAAAAAAAATGACAATAAATTAATGATAAATAAAAATTATATTTTAAAAATGTGAAAATCAAACGTATAATAAAAATTTAAAGATTAAAATTGTACAATCATAGAATTATAAGAAGTAAAAATATATTTAAAGCTTAAAAATCTATATTTTCTTTTAAAGTTTAGCTTAATTTTTCAAGATTTTTTAACCAACACATTAACATGTGATAGACATATATATAATGGATAAACACCACACCCCTAGATGCATCTGTGATAATGAAGAATGTATCTTCTTTTAAAATTTTTATTACCTCTCTTAATATTTTAAAAATAAATAAATAAATTTAATGACTGAAAAATAATATTTCATATTTTATTTAATTTAATAAATAAAAAGTTTGAGAGGAAGATATTGCCTAAGAAGATTTGAAGTTATTCTTTCACGGTACAATGATTGACACTTCATCCTTGAAATAATAACTGTACACTATTTTTTTTTTCCTAATACATGCATACTATTGGTCAAGTAACTCATCATCCTACGTGCATTTTTAAGTCCAAAAATCTCTTGCACCCAATATCCTTAAGGCGTGTTTGTGTCTAAGCTGAATCAACTATATACTCTTAGATAGCATATGCCGTGTGTTTTGTCTCTTAACTCTCTTATTCATAGGAGAAAAATGAATTTTAACTAATTCAAAATTCGATTAAAAGATAAATAAAATTTGATTAAGAATTATTTCGGTTAATAATTAAATTCTAATACTACTTAAATAATTCAACTTTAACCTCAACACATATAACTACTTATATTCAATCACTTGATTATATGACGCATGTTTATCAAGGAAGAAAAACAGTAAAATTAAGATTCCATTTAAGCTAGAGCTACCCCAAACTACATTACTAGAACTACAATAAAGTTAACATTTTTTTTAATACTGGTTAAGAAAGTTAACATTAGCACAAGATAAAATGGGTCCTTTGGGCCCTTCTTGTATAAGAAAAAAAAGATCACAGGATGAAACGGTAAATAGAGACAGAAGTAGGAAAGAGTGATATCTCCATTGAGAAAAAAAAAAAAAAAAAAAAAAGCAGTTATGCCTCCCGTATCCAATTGTAGAGGGTAGTTGTTTGTGTTATTTCTTACTGCAGGTTGCCAAATGTTGGTTTATTAGAATGTGTACGAGATCATTCAACAAAATCAGATCTTAGTCAGTATTATCATGTGTCCTTTTTTTTCTACCACATTTTGTTTCATTAATGTCCATGTGGTAAACTTCGTCTACTCTTTTGAGAGATGCAATTAAAGGCAATGTGAGCTGAACCAAATTAAAGGAATTGCAACTGAGTCTATTACTTTTTTCTATTTCTACTTGGGACCTTACCCATTTTCTCCTCATTTTGACCACTTTCATCCATTTTTAAAGAATTTTTTTGAAGTAACGTGTTACTGATATGTGTTATTTCAATCTTGTTCGATGATAAATCAAATTTGTATATAATTTATATTTTTTTATTCATAAAAATTAAACACAGTATTATAAATTTATAATAATTTATGTACACATTATTTAATTAAATTGAGTATAATACTCACGAATATTGTTCAATTAAACTAATTGAACTAGATTTTCCTTAATATACAATTTACATATGACTTGGTTATTTTGTGATTTCACCTAATAACATATTTTATCATTATATCCAGTTTTTCGTTCTTGAGAAGGAAAAAAAAACTAAGTTTTGTTAGTAATATATTTTGGTACACAGTGAACTGGTCTACTTGGAACGAGTTGTATTCCAAGGTGTTTCTTTCAATTTCATCTGAGTTTTGGATTTGATGAAAGTCATATCTTAGATTTGGTTTAACGTTAAAAGGATCGTATTTGATATTCTTCTTTTTCTAATTGGGGGATTAACCTTGTATCTTTATTTCTCTTTGATATGGCCCTACAAAATCCTTGTATTCAGATTAGAATACCTCTTTTCCTCTGTTTTATAAATTTTGCTTAGAAAAAAGGAAAATGTGTTATTAATACGATAACATAACACATGATGTAAAAGATATAAGATATAAGATTAATCTAATGGTAAAAGAAAAATGAAAGAAAAGAAATCGTGAATTTGAATTTTTTCGTTAACAAAAATTAACAACTAATATTTACCTATAAAAAAAAACAAGTAACATGATACTAATACCAATTGACATAAATATAATCACACAAATATTAACATAATACTGGCATTTTGACATAATTCTGAACTCTGAACCTTAAAACCAAAAATTAAAGGTAGATAGCCACTGTGATTATGAATGCATTCATTCATGATCGATCTTCATCTATGCATACAATAAGAAAAAAAGATAATTCAGGTGAGTTGACAAATTTCTACTCCCGGGAAATCACAGTATTTTCCACCTTCAATTATGAGGTACCCTGAGTAGTACAAATGAATGGATGCTACAACGGAAAACCAATTCCAAGTGTCTGACTCCACCAACCAAATAGAAAAAGTATTCTAAAATTTGAACTAACTCATCCAATGTACAGCCTCGACAACTAGACCAGGGTGCAGCAAAACCTGAAAAAACTACCTAACTCTCAGCTCAATAGCACTCAACAATTAAAAATTCAACTGGTGTTGTAAACAAGGGAATCATACCCTAAAAAATTGGGACAAAAAAGTAGAGGCACAATAAACAACTCAAATAAATTGTTAATCCTGTTTGAAACCTGCTCCCTCTACTCAATTCATTTGATTTAATAATTCAATGCAAAAACATAAGCATCGGGTACTGAAACTGACCACCAATAACTAACTACATTAGTATCTGGAGTGTAGAGTGTCACTGCCAACACCTTGGACCCACTTGTTTCTAATTTTGGATACTTACATCAGTATTTATTCATAATTCTGCGTAGCCAATAGTGTAGTTGATAGAAAATTAATTCGCAAAGGTTATTTCTGATGCAGAGACAGATGCCAAATAGTCACTGTAATTAAACTCTTGAAATCATTTCTGGTAGATAGCCAACATTGTCATGAATCTAGTCATGAGTCTCATGACCTGAGTATATTTCCATCCTTTTTATTTCCTGTTAAGATACATTTTTCCAACTTTAATTTCTAACCAATTTCCAGAGTTGTACAAGTTTTGCATATGTCCATCTTTCAGAATTTTGTTGCTTAGCCCTTTTTTGTAAGGGGGGCTTTGAACAGATAAGTACCAAGCAATAAGCATTGACTTTTGAAATACTACTACTGGTTTTGCTTCACTACTGTGAACTGTATGCTTCTGGATAAGGGGCTGATCCTTCTGAAAATGTAGGCACTTGAGAAGACCTGAAAGCAGGTTCTTCCTTCTTCTTGAACTCAGCGAAGTCATTGTTTGGATCACTTGCTGATTCGAATGGTCTAAACCAAAACATTGTTCATTGAAACCAAAACATTGTTCATTAATTGACGAATGGAGCCAATAGCATTAGGAAAAATTTAAAACCCTGTACACTACTAAAGTAGCAACGTTGAGAAGTTAGTCACCAAAAATATGTAATGTATCGTCCCAGATTGTTATAGGATATGTGTTTAATTTGCAGTCATAATTGCATCTTGAATTGCTAGCAAAACGTGACGTGAGATATCTTTCTAGAGAGGAATGATAGTTCTTTACATTTTCTAACTACTGGTTACTTTTTTTTTCATTTGTTGTCTAAAAGCAAAGAGTGGTAAAACGAGAAAACATCCTCCATACTACTTGACTGGTACGTAGTGTAACCTTAATAGAGTTTGTCCTCTAAAAAAAAGGTTTTGGTGATATACTCCAAATAGAGGATGGAAGTTAACTCCACATTCTTAATCATTTGTGTCAACCACGTTCAAATTTAAATGCTTAATTAAAACATAATTTCACTTAGTAATATGACTTCGACTGATCTTGTAATTTGAAAGTTCTGTATGATATTAAAAAAAATAGTATAATTTTTTTAAAAATACCCAATAATTGAAATTATATGTACATACATTATAAATTATAAAATTAAATTTTATTTTATTAATCTTTTAGTTGAAATTTTTTTTTCATTTTTCTTTTCAAAAGTGTTAAATTAGAAGATGTATATTATACAGATTTTAGCTTTGAGTAAAGATATATAGTTTCGGGCTATCAATTATGAAACCTAGTATAGCCCTATGTCATGCTAGTGGGCCAAATTAGCTTTAATTAAAAATAAACAAAAAAATTAAGCATGATTCAAGATCCAAAAATATAAAAAAACAGATAACAAATTTATATTTATAAATTAAAGTGTTATTTTGCTTGTAAATTTGATATTACCTTTTTGCTGTTATATATAAAAAATAATTACTTAATTTATTAAGACCAATAAAAATAGTTAAATTAGTTAATATCTCATGAATTTTAATTTTATTTCAACAGGAAGTCTACCTATTATTTTAATGATTTAAGAGGTGATTATTTTTTAAAATATAATTTTTTAACAATGACTATATCTTTTTTTGTTGACAATTTAATGAACGCACACACTCTTACGGAAAAATGAGTTTAATCATTAATGGACCTCACAACTAATTAGAAATAAAAAGAAAATATAACAATAAAATAGTCATATATTTTTTATAATTAGAAATAAGAAAATATAGTCTTTATTTATTATATATAGGATTAGAGATAGTATTTTTCTAAAATGAACGACAAAAAAATTAAAGTCTTGCAAGGTCACAATAAATTAGTATACTCTCTATTTCTTTTTAAGTGTC
>PYAF01003359.1:500783-513530 GCA_007407185.1 Glycine tomentella | reverse complement strand
TCTCTTTCCTTTTCCCGATATTAATGTTTCCCACCCAACTTGGCTTGCTTCTATATTCTTCAAGTGACACAACTCATATGGTGAAAGCATTCTCTCTCTCTCTCTCTCTCTCTCTCTCTCTCTCTCTCTCTCTCTCTCTCTCTCTCTCTCTCTCTCTCTCTGTCTGAACAAGTCATTCTCCTCTCTTTAGTTCTAAAAGCATTAGCAATTTCTTCAAAATTCAATTTCATTAATTATTTTAGCCCCTAACTTACCATTATATGCACTAAAACTCATTATTTTTTTAGAATTAATTTTCTCATAGAAATTTTGTGTCTATGACATTAAATAAGCAAGATTATAATTACTAATATTTATAAATATGTGTAAAGAGATACAGATAAATATGAAACTTTTACATGACAAAGTTATAAGCACATGTAAAATGGATAAATTATTAGGTGCACTTGAACTACATGGTTCTCGTTAAACTTTACTAGATATTTAATAAGTATTATTAGTTTTTCCTTATAAAATAATTTTTTAAAATACATATCATATAAAAATTGAATGAGACCATGAATAATTAGAGATTTTAAATTGCCTAATAATTTCTTTAAAACATAACAAGATTATATCCTATTATTTTCAACTCAAAGTAGCATCAATGCTTCATTAACGAGAAAAGAAATTTATCTCTTTGGAAGTGAAGATGTGACATGCATCCTACACACTTAAAAAGTTAGCCATTTTAACTCAATATATTGGCTGCACACAGCATACCCATGTGTTAATTAAATTGTTAAAAATTTGTCGACTTAATTATAAAAAAGAAATGAACAGTTCATGTGAGTGAATATGGAGCTAAAGTCCGTGACCAGCTCGTAAGATAAAGAAACATTAATTTAAGTGTAATTTTTTCAGTTCATATCATATTCAAATTCTAATGCGTGTTGTTTTATACAAAATTCTTTATTGTCATCCAATTACAATTTTTTAATATAATGCTTAAAATAGTTCTTCTAAAATTCAACAATTTTATCATATATGAAAACTTATAATTAAATGATAGTGAAAATTTTACAGTGTCATTGTATTTAAATTAAATTCTTTTATATATTATTGTGAATTTGAGAGTATAAATTCATTTTAATCTCTTAAACATAAAAACATTGTCAATTCATTATTTACTGATTAATTTTACTGATTCAATATTCCTCGTATTTTTAAATTTATAATGTTTTAGTCTTTCCATTTAAAATGATGAAATTGATTGATGTCTGAACCAAATTTAATGATAGAGAGAGAAAAAAAATTATTCTTAAAACTAAGTAGTGAAATTCATTTATGAAAGTGTGATATGATGATAAATTCATCCTTAAAATATAAATTTAATTTTTAAATATATAAAAAGTATGATTAATTAATTTTACTTTTTGTGAAATCATTTTTTCTTTTAATTATAATGTTCAAAGATCAATTTAATAATAAATTATAATTTTTGAGAATCAATTTGATATTGTTACAAAATTTAGGATTAATTTATCATTAAATTGTTTCCATGACCGATTTGTCACACTTTTACATATTTAAGAATTAAATTAAAAATTTTCTTTTTTCAATAATCAAATTATCATCATTTCGCATTTGCAAGAAAGAATTTTACTATTTTTTTAAAGAAAAACGGGAGTTTTAGTTTTATAGCATATACTTTATTTATTGTTCAACTATATTCATAAACTTTTTATAAGAGTTAGATTTCCTTACTCTTCCTTTAATTTGATTTGATTTAGCTTATAACAAAATATGTAGAAAATCAAATAAAAAAGTATTGTAGATAAATAAGGCAACATGCGTCCGAACCACTTTTTCTCGTTTTCTTAATTAAATAATTTCTTGAGTTCTTAGCCTCTCCGTAAGTCGAGGCCTATAAATACATAAGGTTGCACCTCTGAGAACAGCACTCCTCACAGCATATACTGATCATAAATCACATAGCTAGTTGTTTAAAGTGAGAGAAAAAGAAAGAAGAAAATGGCAAACTTTCCAGTTGTTGACATGGGGAAGCTTAACACCGAAGAGAGAGCAGCAGCCATGGAGATTATAAAAGATGCCTGTGAGAACTGGGGTTTCTTTGAGGTACTAATTACTATGTCCCCCACAAAAGAAATTTTAATTTTCTCTTGCATGTGTGTTTTTGTGAAAAAGGCTTTTTATTAATTTTGTGGGTTTTGTTTTTCAAAGTTGGTGAACCATGGGATATCCATTGAGTTGATGGACACTGTGGAGAGGCTCACAAAAGAGCACTACAAGAAGACTATGGAGCAAAGGTTCAAAGAAATGGTGGCCAGCAAAGGGCTTGAGTCAGTTCAATCAGAAATCAATGACTTGGACTGGGAAAGCACCTTTTTCCTGCGCCATCTTCCAGTCTCCAACGTTTCAGACAACGCAGATCTTGATGCAGAATACAGGTCACTCATATAAGTACATTAAAAACAAACATGTTTGGATTAAAGTTTACAAACTGAATTCATAAAAACAATTCCCCTTTTTTTCTTCTTTTATATCAAACTGGATTTCAATGTAAAAATGAGGTAAAACTTAGATTACAATCAGACCTAACTAAAAATATAAATAAAAGGTTTTTTTAGTCTCCAAACATGTGCCTATATTTGGTTTACTAACTACCTTCAATTTACGTTTCTGCAATAAACTCAGTTTGATGATATCTTGGTTTCTCTCAAAAGTATGTTCACATATTTATATTTGGTTTGAAACAGAAAAAAGTAATATGATCGATCAAAGCTAGTTTTCAAACTCAGTTTGCAAAATATGAAATATTTCAGATTTATGTTTACAAACTTTATCACACAACTCATGCACTAATTTGCTAAATCATATCTTTGTGCATATTTAAGTTCAATTTTTTTGTTCAGAAAAAAGCTGTGTCTAACGGGGACACATGTACGTCCTTTGTGTTTTGTTCTTCTTTCAGGAAGACAATGAAGAAATTTGCACTGGAATTGGAGAAACTTGCAGAGCAGCTTCTAGACTTGCTGTGCGAGAATCTCGGGCTGGAGAAAGGGTACCTGAAGAAGGTGTTCTATGGATCAAAGGGTCCAAATTTTGGGACCAAAGTGAGCAACTACCCTCCTTGTCCGTCCCCTGATCTCATCAAGGGCCTAAGAGCTCACACTGATGCTGGTGGTATAATCCTACTGTTCCAAGATGACAAAGTTAGTGGATTGCAGCTTCTCAAGGATGATCAGTGGATCGATGTCCCACCAATGCGTCACTCCATTGTAATCAACCTTGGTGACCAACTTGAGGTACATACTATATCTACATGCCGACATGCCCCACTATCCATAATGTTCCTTACAAGTCAAACTTTTCACCATGCCAAAAACAAATGACAAAGGTTAATTAATATATTAGCTAAAGAATTTAAAGTGATTTTTTTTAATTGAAACACATAAAATTATGCGTTATACATGCATGATTTTTTAATATATTTTTATAATTTTCATAATTAATATTTTTTTTCTTTTAATTTTTAAGCAATGGTGTCCTAAAAACACTAGTTATCAAGACCCAAAAAATATATCCCATATCATACATACACGTTGCAATCAAAGATCATACTGTGATATATATAGCTTTGGCATTCAGTGCATTATTAACTTTTTAATAGTGAGTTTTGTGCTTTTGTGGCCGTGACATTAACAGGTCATAACCAATGGCAAGTACAAGAGTGTCATGCACCGAGTGATTGCCCAAGCCGATGATACCAGAATGTCCATAGCTTCTTTCTACAACCCTGGAGATGATGCTGTCATTTCTCCTGCACCGGCTTTGGTGAAGGAATTAGATGAGACAAGCCAAGTGTACCCGAAATTTGTGTTTGATGATTACATGAAGCTCTATGCTGGCCTCAAGTTTCAGGCTAAAGAGCCAAGGTTTGAAGCTATGAAGGCCAATGCAAGCGTGGTTGATGTGGGGGCCATAGCCACAGTTTGAGTCTCAGGCTCTCAGCATGTGGAAGCAACATGGGAACGGTTATGTGTGTTTTCTCTTAATAATAAACAAGGGCTACAGTGTTTGGTGTCCTTGGATAATTGGCATGGAAGCTTGAGCTTGTGCAGTATAATTAAAACCTTATAGTTTAAAATAAAACTATTAATTAGGTTTATCTTAATTTGTGCGTATGATCCGTGATATATATGATATGATGTCGCCTGTGATATGATGCTTAAGTTAGTGTGATATGTAGTGATACACTGTTTTAGAAAGTAACCTCATCTGATTTTACAAGGATCTGTCTCATAATTCCTCTTTGGCTAGCTTACGATTATGAACAATATAGAGTGATATATTCTTACTTTTTTTCTTTCTATATATATTGCTCCATCGTATCATTTTTCTTCTATATGATTAAAAAGAAAAGAAATAAAATCGCATTTTAATTTTTCTTTCTTGTTATATATATTATAACAAGTGGGGTGTGAAGAATGCTATAAAGAAATAGAATGTGAAAAAGATTTTTTTTTCTTGATTTATTTTGCTTGCTATATATGATCATGTCATGCATTGAAATAACAATAAAAAATAGAGAGGGATTTCAATTAAAATTAACCCAAAATAAACACACTGGAAAAGTGAAGACACTTAAAGTTTGTGAAGTGGCCTAAGGGAATTGACGACTCTTAAGCACTAGAATCTACTATTTCCCATCTTTTTCTAGCAAGTGGGGACACATCCACAGAAGAAAATTGAAATAAATGAAAATATCGAAAGGAAAAAGGATTTTCTTTTGATTTTTTCCCCATGAAATGGAACGGCTCACATGTAATCTTAACTCATTTGGACAATTTTGTTTGATGACGTTACAAACAATGCTTATTTGGATTTATTTTGGGCAGTTAATTAGTTAATTGAACTTTAATACCCACGTAAAATATATACGCATGTAGCGACAGTAACCCAATCCTGTTGTCAGATCTTGTTCCAATCTCTGGATTGAGTTCCATGTCCCGTGGTTTTGGTTTTGCAGAGGTGATGATGTGATGTAAAGGCAAAAGTGCAAACCATTAATCGTTTTATTTTTTATTTTTTTATTTTTTTTGAAGCAAGCATTAATCGTTATTTAGTAACTACTCCTTTGTTAACTTCAATTACGCCAAACGTGCATTTCATATGGCATTGGTCTTATTCATGATATATGTTAAAAGATTTAATTATTCACTTGACCTCAACAACTCTCTCCCATTGCGTGCTTGTGCCTTTTTTCTTCTTCTTTATTTTCTTGATAAAAAAAATAAAGTTCAATTGCATGTTGGGCTATGAAATTAATGTCATTCCAACCTCTCATAGCGGTTGAATTACTTTTTAAAGGGGGGAAGGCCAGTCCTTCTGATTGGTAATTAATTAAGTTTCCATTTGAGGGACCGAAAGGCACAATAATGATATGTTATAAACTATTGGACAGCGACCAAACAAGAATTTTAATCATGTTAACAATCTAAAGTTGGTAAGAAAGCAGCTTCCTTGGATTTGAAACCCAACACTGAATGGCTTCCAGTCGCATCTGGAAATAAATTAAAGAACTGGGGGCAAAGTAGGTCAGTGTGTATAATTGATAAGAAAACTAAATGTATTCTTGTTTTATACTGTTTCATTCTGATTTCTTAAACCTCTGGCTCTGGGGAATTTCTACAAGTCATAATGCTATATTGGGACCACAAGCACCACTTCTCCAAATCTACCTTCTTCCCGGCCCAAAAAAAATACTTCAAATCTATTTGGATTTGATTATGATTTGAAATGCTAGAACACATCCTCTGACACACACAAAAAATTATATATTTACCAATTATTTAAATATATATATATATATATCAAATATTATGAATTTTTTTCTCATAATTAAGAAATTTGGATGTGTTACATAAAACTTGGCCAGGATAATAGACACATAATGATAGAGAAATCCAATAATTTCTCTTCTAACAGACTATGTACTATTAGCCAAAATTTGTTGAAAAAAAAAATAATTTTGTGAGTCTCAATTATTATGAAATAAATTTCACTTATATGATTTTTTAATTAATTTTAACTAACAAGAAAGTTTGTTAGAAGGATTGTGTTAGGAAATGTTTCACTCATATAAAATAAGCATGAAAGGAGAATCATCAATGTGTCGTACTAATACTAATTATATAAAGGAAAGAATGAAGTAAAGCATGTGAATAGGATGCGTTGCATTGAATTGATCGCTTAATTAATGTCCATCAACAACATAGATTTTTCCTCTATTACTTTATTGCTTTGCTGGTAAACTGAAACAAGTTTGTGTTATATCCCGTTGAATGAGATTAATAATTTAATGGATTCGCATTACATAAGCTCGACAGAAAATTGTGGTTGCGCGGTAAATAAGATAATGCATTCCCGTTGAGATCACCAGCAAATGTTGCTCACTTTAATTTCAGTCAAAAAAGGCACTCTAGGATGTAACTGACAGTCATAATCTTTGATGAAAATGACAAGGCAGGTTTTTCTTTCTTTCTTTAACGATAAAATAAAAAAACACACACACCAGTTATAGGTGACTGGGTAAGGTAATTATATGCTCCTCTAACGTGAACTTTTAATATAAGGATAAGGTTTCTTTCCTTAGGCCTTCTACCATGCAAATAATGTCCAAAGAGGAAACAAACCTACAGGCACTGAAAATTAATTTGAAGCTTTATATAGTTTTTTTAGTGTACGTAAGAGGAAAAATGATACTTGCATAGATTTCATAACTTACCCTTCAGATTCAGCTATTTAAAATGATAGGTCAAAGTGGATAAGAATATTGTACAAATAATTTATAATTTATGTACAACAATAGAGAATATTATAAAACACTTACGTGAAAAATAGTTGTTAAAGAATTAATGGATGGTTAGTTCAACGACTTGAACAGATTAGTTCAATTTGTTTTATTTGTTTTGTTTTAATAAGTTTAGTCTTAAGTTGTTGTTTTTTTTTTTTGCTGGAAAGTCTTAAGATTAAACTATATGAACAGATTAGTTCAATTTTTATATGACTCTTTATATGTTCAGTTAATGTTAAAGGACCCGTGCTTAAACTTCTAAGAAAAAGTGATTTAAAAATGCGCATAAAAAAATCTTTTGAAGATTTTAATAAAATTAATTTATCTTTTAGTGTTAATAATTATTAAAAAAACAATTTTATATAAATAGATAACTATAAATAGAACTTTTTATAGCTTTTCAAAATAACAAGAAATCTGATTTTTTTTTTAGATTCTTGTTATTTTAAAAAGTTTAAAACAAACTAAAAAAAAAGTTAAATATAATTTTTAAAAAAATACTTTTCATATTGAATTAAAACAAACGAATTATTTTTCTTCTTCTTATAACTGGAGTCCACATGGCCAAAAAAATGAATTTTAGATTGGTTAGACCTTAATTTTTTATTTAAAAAAATATATTTTGCAAGACATTTTTTCGATACGATTTTTTTAAAAGATAATCTTATAAACATCTTTTAATTTTTTTTAAAGCATCTTTAAAGATAGTTCCCACAAGGAACCGTCTTAAAAATTGTTAGTTACAAAGACCCGTCATAAAAAATATTAGCTTTTGATGACGTTAACTACAAACACGATCTTACAACTATCTTTAAAAGAAGTATAAAATTGTCATTAATTTTTTTTTAATAGTGTATTCAACTTGATTTATTTCTAACAAAATAAGTTTTATCTTAACAATTTGTTCGACTATCAAGAAACATTAAGGAAAGAATAAAAAAAAAATATATATATATATATATAATGCCTTGAGAATATAAAAAATATTTAATATTTACTATTTTCAAACTTAAATATAAGAAAAAAAATCCTATATGATAGTTCAAAACATAAGCAAATTTTAAATAATTTTATCTTATTTAATGATATATTTTTAAATATTCTTCATTTAATTGAAGTTTTATTTCAAATTAAGTAGTGCTCATGCATTTGCAAATTTTTTGATGAAAAAATACAAAGAGTTAGAAAAAATAATAGGGAGAATGAAGTTTACAAAATGACAATTATATAAACATTGTTCTGTCAACAAGTGGCACGTGGCAAGTGGCAACGGCTGGATGACAGTTTTTATACAGTTATAGATGATATCAAGTTTTATTGTAAGGCTAAAAAAGTTAAATAATATCAATTATCCATATCTAATTAAATCATACCACACTGACTGACTGACATGTTGACCGAATGAACTGCCTTTTGTTTGATTTGCACGTCTAACTCACTTAGCCCGTGAGCTAATGAACCAGTACGCAAGCTGAAAATGATTGGAAAACCTGAAAAATTATAAAACAAATTAATAAAAGTTGAAAAATGACTAACATACTATTACAAAAAAAAAAATGAAAATATTGATGGATTAATAAAATAATAAAATCTTTTCTTTTAAAAAAAAAAAAACTTTGCTCACCTCACTCAAACATCAAATAAAAGCATAAACGACTCATTAGCAGCATCCAGGTTTTCTTCCAATCACCCATTCCAGGTTTGAGAAGCAAAAGCAATTGCAGGTGTACCTTTATGATTCACTGAAACTTGAAGATATATTTAACGGTAAATAGTCATTTTTATTGTTGAATATGTAGAGCGATACTAAATTTATTTCAAAAAGATAGAAATTTGAATTTTAATATTTGAAAGTGAAAAAAGTATGACAAATTTATTCATATGTTAACTTCCGTCCGTTATCATTAATGATAGAATCTACCGGACATATTTAAAAACAAATTTGTTAGACTCTATATTTTTAGGGACAAAAATGACTATTTATCTAAAATATAATTTAATTTTCATCTATCCATTTTTAATCGTTACAAACATAACATTACAATAAACACTTAAAAAAATAGGAAAACAAACATAAATTAGAATAAACATAATAATAAACATAATTTGCCTATTACTTTGAAATTTCTAATATGACAACATTAGATAATGACAAAATCAAGTTGGGTCTCATTTTCTTGTAAGGATTAACTTAATGTTTATGCATTCTTCTTTGAGTCTCATATTTTAGATAAATTACTGTCACATTAAAAATTTAAAAATAATAGACAAATTATGCTTATTAATCAAAATTATGTTTATTATTATGTTTGTTCTAATTTATGTTTGTTTTCCTATTTTTTTAAGTGGTTATTGTAATGTTATACTTGCAATGATTAAAAAAGAGGGGAAGATGAAAATTAAATTATATTTTGGATAAATAGTCATTTTCGTCCCTGAATATGTAAAGCGCTTACAAATTCGTTGTTGAATGTGTCAGTTAAGCTCTTTCATTAATAATAACAGATGAAAGTTAACGAATGAATAGATTTATCGTATTTTTTTCACTTTCGGAGACTAAAATTTAAATTTCAATATTTTAGGAACGAATTTGTTAACACTATCCACATTCATGAATGAAAATGATTATTTACCTTATATTTAATCATCTATTTACTTTACACATTCATGAATGAAAATGATTATTTACTTTGTATTTAGTTATCTATTTAAATCCATGTTACAGAACAATCATCAACCATGCACGGCAGCAAACTTATCCTAAGCACTTTGCCACAACTAATGAATTCATCACACTATGGTTTTCACTGATAGAAACAACCCATCAGAACATTGGCGTGCAGCGCAGAAGTAGTCAAGTATTTGTGTTTCCTTTACCTACTTGCTTTTCTACTTTTGCTTTTACTTTTCAGAGCACGGAGCACCATCTTCTGAGATGAGAAACTGATTCAGCACTAACAAGAAGTCCACAGCACATCTTACCTTACTCCCAAAGCATTACAAGCCTTACACAATAGATTTCCTTCAACAAATAATGTCTCCAAAAAGTAATAAATTCAACGTATGCCCATATAAAATAAAACCTCATTATGTAAAATGGACAAAGCTAGCAACATTTGGGAGAAGAAACAATCAAACGTATCTTTCAATAACAAGTATGCAGACCTCAACAAAAAAATGAACAAGAATGACAGCTCTTTGGTGTGTGAAATTGATTGGAAACTCATACTCGTGAAACAAAAAAATGAACAGAAATAATCTCTTTCGACTTTCAGATTGCCAAGAATTTGAGCAAAAATTAAAAAAAACAACTGGAGAACTATCTAATTTAGGCGCTCAAAATTGTCATCTTCCAATTAAAAGGAGTCAAGAATTCCCCTTTGAGCTCAGACATTTTGTCGAGAGGCTTCATTGAAGATGCCACTGAGAAGACATGGACAATATTCCAAAGCCACACATCATCCATCTCAAATTGTGTCCTCGTGATCCTTCCCCCTAGCATCCCCATTGGCACAAGAACTATGATTCTTTAGAACCATTGAAATATCAGCCTCAGAAGCTCCTGCAAGCTTAAAACACAGCCTAGCAGCACCCGGGTTTTTCTTCTAATCACTAATTCCTAATTTGCATTCAACTAGGGATTGTTGAAAAAGCATATTAGCCCAGAAAAAGTGAATCTGCAATCTCATGATAGCTGCTTCTTCTGCAGATACACCACCCTGACCCCCAACACTGGAGGACTCGCCATCATCAGTGTGCCACTTCCCTGCTGTTTCCTTCTCAATGTTATTCTTTTTTGCTTGTATTGGGATCCTTTATCTCATTTGCTCTCTGTTAAAAAGTTGTAGTGCCATTTTGAAGCAGCTTAATCAAATAATCAAACTATCCTGATCCTCCTCACTAGTCAGTTTCCTCAAGTCTCCAAACAAAACTCAATCCCAAGTCAATATATGAGCATCTTGATCAACACCAACATGCAGCAGAAAAGCTCAGGAAATTCAAACAACCAATCATCCATCTTCAGTACCTTCTGATGCACCATCTTTCTTTGCCTTACCAATCCTCACCTTCATGAGCTTCCAAAACAAATTCACTTGGGGATTCATCACAATCGATCACTTCTTTTCTTCCAATAATATGGTCAGGACTAACTTCAACAATGTTTAGTCTCAGCATCCCAATTGAATCACTTTTATCCGTTTCATATCCCTTTAGGAGATGCTATCTCAGCCAATCTAATTAAGGAGGTTATAGTCACCAAATCACCACCATTATCTTATACTAGTACTTGATCAAAACTAATTTAGACAACGGAAATCTTTTGCTCACTCTAAAACTGCCATTCACCAGCATCTGTGCATGCCTATGTCATGATCATAAAGAAGCTTGAACCCCAACAGCAACTTTGCGAAACTGTTCCTTCCATTTTTTTTTTTTTTTTTGAATTTAGGAGATTTAATGAGTGTGGTACTGTGGTATGAACTATCTAAAAGTCTGATCAAAAGCGAAGTATGGGGAAAGTCTAGGAGACTAGGACTGGATTTAACCTGGCCTATTTACATGCAGAGCAATGCTGGCAGATTGCTTACGAGCCCGTTAACAGATACTAAGCTCAGCGGAAAATGACAATGATATTGCCAACCAAGAATTTTTTTGCAAGCATCTGACATGCAAGAACAACATGTGTAGGTGAAAGGAACTATAACTTGTCTTATTATTAGAAAGTAGTGAAGAGAAATATCAGGAAAAAAAAGATGAAGTGATCTTCATTATCATCAAATAGTACATGTATACAATCAGGAAATGCAAAATTCTTAAAACTAAAACAAATCTGCCACAGGTAGCAATGGAATTTTTCTTGTTCGTGATGGCATTAAAAAAAAAAAAGAAAAAAGAAAAGGTTTTAGCATACACATTTTCACACCTTATAACCACTCCAATTCGTGTGAACCTTCCAATCCCACCAACCAGCTGCTGTCGCTGACATTTTTTGTCCTCAAACATTTTATTATTTTCACATTATATTTCTTTTAATTTTATTTTTATTTTCGGTTTATTTTTCTTTAGTTGTCACAATCTAAATTTTTCAGTGATAGATGGTTTCTAAAAGTCAACGGATGGAACCCTCTAGCTCTAAAGACAAAGTTCCAAATTCCAAAAACAAGGAAAAGAGCCGGAGCAAAATTATAGACACTCTCCATAATATTATTTTCTTTGATAATCCTCAGAGAGTGTGGTATGAACATTTAACCTAACAGAAGATTGTCAATACAAGATATTTCATGATCTTGATCTAAGAAAATTTAAGGGTGAATACACCTTTACTTTCTATAAAGACAATTACACCGGAGACAACCTTTTCCAAATTTCAACTATTTACTACCTCCAATCATTATTCCCTGCCTACAATCTTATTAATTGAATGTACTATGTATTGTGCCACTTATGTTACTTCACCTTAGTTGGATTAGAAGCAACAGATTTCTTTATACAGTCTACTATTCCTTCACAATCTGCTTCAAGAGCACAGACTGAGCTGTCATCATCCTCTGCATATGAATGAGGTGACCGGAGGTTCCCATGGGTTTGACAAGCCTTCATTGTCTTACAATGTTCAGCTTCGTCATCTCTGATATTTACAAATACGTCGTACAGATTCTCTAGATGGGAAATAAATATGTTGTTAATCATCAATGTGAGAAACTTTACTGCAATAAAAAGGTTCAATACAAAGAGGTATTTGGTTTGTTCAGGAGAGATTAACCACACAAATGATATACAATATTCAAAAAGTGATATATGATTAGCCACTTAAAAACTTTTGTGACTAATTAATTATTTTGAAAATGGACTTGTTTTTGGCAAATCCCCCTTCCCCCCCCCCCCCC
>PYAF01003359.1:453960-487679 GCA_007407185.1 Glycine tomentella | reverse complement strand
TTAAAGAAGTCAATTTGTAGTCAAATAAATTCAATTTTTTAAAAAATAATTAAAAGGGCAAGAAGAAGAGATAAGATAATTAAATATTTCTTTATTATTTTCTATATAAAGTTAAAACAACAGTTTAGACACTAGTTAATTTTCATCATGAAGTTGTAAGATAACAATTGTAATAAAATTCTATACTTATAAGTCCATAGCCGTGCTTTATATATCATTTAGGAAAAACGTTTTTAACATTCATGTTTACTTATTTTTTGAGGGAAACATTCATATTTTCTTATTTATACTTTTTCATAGTTACTTACAACTTTAATTAAATAAATCATTTTTATATTATTTCTAACTTTTTAACAGTTCTGTTTGACTATTTACTAAATTGTTTTTTTATATTTTTATTAATATATATAAAGTCATAATTTATCATATTATTGTTATGTAAACTAAGTTTTGCAATATAAGTAATTAAATATAATAGTTATTTATTAGAGATGTTATTAACCTTTTTCCTGAATCAAATTATGTTATCATAATTATAGATATTTTCTATTCATATTTTCAAATTTAGTTCAACACAGTCGCCGTTGCTTTACATATGATGGAAGTGAAGCACCTTCGTCGTTTAGCAAATGGAACAGTAATGTTCACTGTACATTATGACCTTTTATTGATGACTGATGAAGAACAAAATGGTGGAGGAGCCGTGGATTGAATGGACATGATCTGTTTCTCAGTTTCCTACAACTATAAAGACATGATAGCATAGGTCCAATTCACAATTCACAACATTAGTCAAGTGTTTCTGTTTCTGTTTTAATGGAGAGAACCAAACTTGGCAAGAGATTTCAAGGTAAGGTAGCTATTGTGACAGCTTCCACCCTTGGAATTGGCTTTAGCATATCAGAGAGGCTTGGCTTGGAGGGTGCATCTGTTGTCATCTCTTCTCGCAAACAGGTTAATTAATTAATGGGTGCCTGCCCTTCAATTTCCCATTTTTCACACTCCCTTTTCTTTTTCTTGTCAAGCTTAAATCAATTAATCAAGGGCAGAGTTTTTTTTTCTTCTTGTTTTATGTTGATGTTTTTTTCTGTTTGGTAGTTTGATTTAGTTTGGTGTGTTAGATTCATGTCATGTTGGCACTTGGCTATTCTTGCAACTTGGATTCGTGTCTAATTCAATTCTAAAAGTTAGCTAGTTAATGAAATGATTACTGCTCTAATTTATATATACTACTTTAATCATATCACTAGTCTGTGTGGAATCTCCAATAGCCACCCCTTTGAAAGTCCTGTATAGTTGGATTAGAGGAGTTATTTTATTTAATAGCTCCATCTTGTCTTCGAAGAAAGGAGAGGAAAACGGTGATGATTGGTGATAAAAGAGCATTTTGTTAACTTATTTTTATGATTTTAATGTGTTTTGCTTTTGGCACTTCTTACAGATATTTGTTCATTACTGGAATTTTTTGTTTGTCTAAATTACTGCAGCAAAATGTTGATGAGGCTGCTGGTAAACTGAGAGCTAAAGGAATCGAAGTATTGGCGGTTGTTTGCCACGTTTCAAATGCACAACAAAGGAAGAATTTGATGGACAAAACTTTACAGGTGGGGTTTCAGACATTCTTTGGATACACTTGTGAGTTTTTATTGGTTTTGAAATCATCTTCTCCAAGCTCAATAGAAGTCTCCTGAAGATTTCATCCTGCAAGCCTGAGAAGTTCAATCCTTGTTTTTGTTCATTTATCAATCGGCTATGGAAACTCTTCTGTTACTGCTATCTGACCACTGATGAGTCATTTTTCTATTAGTCTAAAATCTGTTTGGATAAACTCTTAAGGAAAAAAAATGAAATAAGTCTCTCATAAATTAAAATTAACTTATAGAGAAATTAAAAGAAAAAACTTAAATAAAAATTGAAGTACATGAATTGATTTTAACTTAGAAGAAAATTTTAATTTATTATATCTTCTTATTTTCTTTTGTGTCAGTGTTCATAAAGTTTATCCAAACATATCCTAAATCTAATTAGCTCCATTTTGATTTGTTATCTTCATCTGGTGGCTAGATTGGGAATTGAGCTGGGTTTTCTTGGGTCCAGGGTATTGGTTTGTGGCGTTCTATTAAAAGCCACGCTTTGCAAACTCTTTAATGGTGTTCTAGCGTTCTAAACATGTGGTTAACATTCTGGTTTGCTGGTGTCACGAGAGATTCTCACCGGACCTTTGTAGAAGTTTGGTATTTCTCACTTTTTTTTTTTTTTGTAAATATTAAACAAGTGTTGCCTGAGAGAATTTGTAAAATTCTATATCAAGAAAGACACAATTTTTTATCGTGACAAGGTCATACAAAAATCTAACGTAAAATGACCAATTCCCTGGTTTTGCTACAGAAGTATGGAAAGATAGATGTTGTTGTGTCCAATGCTGCCGTACATCCTTCTGTAGATCCCATTTTGCAAACACAAGAATCGATCCTTGACAAGCTGTGGGAGATAAATGTCAAATCCACTATACTTCTTCTCAAGGTAACTAACTTACTAACATGGCCAAAGCCAAAAGAAGAAATGAACAAATGCAATACATGTTTCAGCATATTCTCTTAATGCAACTCCATGTGTTATCCACTTCTTTTGTTATACAGGATGCAGCTCCTCACTTGAAGAAGGGTTCTTCTGTTGTTCTCATTGCCTCACTTGTTGCTTATAATCCACCACCTACTATGGCTATGTATGGAGTGACCAAAACAGCAGTTCTTGGACTTACCAAAGTAAGTGTTCGGCTTGCATTTGTTCCTTTAAAAACTCTAAACTAACTATCTTATAATATGTACTTTTTAGTCTGCTTGCTTTTTTAATTCGTTCTGTTGTAGGCTCTGGCTAGTGAAATGGGCCCTAATACTCGGGTGAATTGTGTTGTTCCTGGGATTGTGCCAACTCATTTTGTTGCACTTTATACCTCAAATGATACTACAGTGAGTATCGATTGTCCCAAATAGAGTTTTTCGTTTTAACTGTTAACAATGTTGTGTTGCCTTAAGTCTGCTGGTTGTATCAAATTAACCATCAATATCAATAGTAATTTGAATGGATTTTCTTGGTGTTGTACTGCAGAGAGAGGAACTTGAAAGAAAGGCATTGCTTGGAAGGCTTGGTACAACTGAAGACATGGCTGCTGCGACAGCGTTTTTGGCGTCTGATGATGCTTCTTACATAACAGGAGAAAATCTAGTGGTTTCTGGGGGAATGCCTTCCAGGCTGTAGCTTCCAGTTTCTTCTTCTGGTGGTTGAATGGTGGGCCTACCCCCAAAACGTTTTGTTTCCTGATTGCACTCAATATAGAGTGTTGCTTCCTGTACCTGTTACCCCATTACATTACGGAATGTTCAATTTGTAATGTAATTTTACATTAAAGATTAGACATTCCTTAATGTAATGGGTGTCGGGAGAAACATTTGAAGGTGACTAAGTTTTACTCTCTTGAACATATTGCAATTTGCAGCTATTGAGAAAAATAATATGCAGCATCTGTGTGGACTTTTCTTCTTTTTCATCAACTAATTGTATTTGAGTCCACAAACATTGGAGTTTCACTTTATTGAACGGAAAATGATAATCAGTACTAAAAATATACTATATGCGAATCCACACAAATTTTAAGCGGTGTGAATTTATTGGAGATAGTTTTCATTCTCTTTCCTAACTGAATGATTATGTAATATTTTGATTGGGTATTTTTAGGTTCTAATGAATTCCTATTGATAGTTTTCCTACTAAATATCACCCCTCGTTTATAATGGAGTGATGACTATAAGTATACATGTAGTGACAATTCAAGTAATTAATATAAGTAATTAGTGTTTCTCTAAAGAAATCATTTAGAAATCATTCACCACTAGTTAGAAATCCTTGTAAAGAGAAGAAGTACCTCAAATCAAATAGGAGTCATGTGAACGGATAATATTCCCAAACAGAAAATATAAAGACAAAAGAATGTGAGAATGTCTCTTATGAAATAGTGTTTATTACTCATTTTTTAAATATGAAACTTAAGTTTGTAGGAAGATCTATTTATTTGATGCTGAATATTTTGTGAAGTCAGGTAACTTGTAATTTATATTTCCATTGTTTTCTTTATGGTCTACTTTGTATTTATTCTTATCATAAATGCTGCTTGTGAGCCATGTTTCTCCCAAAAACTTGCAATTTCCTTTACCCCACACCTCATCCCTCAGTAAGCCGCAATGCTGGTTCAACCTGAACGTTTGATAAATGATAGCACACACAAAAGAAACAACAATGTAGGGCGTTATTTAACTTGATTTTAGCCAACATTTATACAACAGTATCGTGAGTAACATGGATGGTTTTCGATTTTTACAACTAGTAACATAGGCAGGACACAACATATAAACTTAAGAATACAAGTTAACCCAAACTCGACAAATAATATTTAGCTACAAAGCTACATTCCGGCTAGAATTAACTAACATAAGAAGGCAACTAACTACTTTGAACCCCTTCGGGTCCCTCTAACTATGTACATAATAAAATAAGCAGAAAAAGAACAATGCAACTTCTTGGATGGATTACATTGATATCACTTTCTCAAAGTGCCTGTAGTTGGCCCTTGTGAATCCTTGCTTCATATTAATCAAATCATATTCTGATTATCATGATAATCTTAGTCTTAGTCTGCTTAGCATTTCTTCCAAGCCATTTTACACAAAAACCTGCAAGTGGAAAATACTCTTGATTCCATATTGTAGGATTTCCCCATCAGTTTTTTGTCATTTCAGATGCGTGACACACTGATTTCCAAGCAAAAGAAAACAACACTAAACAGGAATGACATCAGCATTTTGACTATCGTCGCATGTCAAGATTAGGCCTTCAACATAGGTTGGCAAAAGGCAGCGGATCCACTGGCAGCCTGTTGAGACAGGCTCCGCCACAGGAACAATCATGAGCACGTTATCGTGTCGTTGGACAACTCCCATCACACTTACGGTGCTACCTTCTTTGATGTACCTATGAATTTCCCAAATTTGCTTTCTAAGTACCAAATCATAGTTGAGAAGTAAATTTTTAAAAGAGAAAAAAACAGTTTAGGATGATGAATAGTAAACAGCAGAATAATCCAGTCCATACCCTTCCTTGAGGCACATTATCCTATCATCACTGGAGAGTTTGCGGTCTGAAAGCCAGCCTAAGAAATTTGGAGATAACTCTCTGTTATCCTTTGTTATATCAACTACAGTAGTTGGTTCCACAAAAGGAGCAACCTTGGCACCATAGCCTGCTTTCACTAATGCTCTTAATCCGGACTGGAAGTCTGATACATAGAAGTCTGCTACGTATTTCTGTCCATAGAAAATAATGAAAACATTGTCATTATGTAGAGTAATCAAGTAAGAGAGACACACTCACAATATTCAGTCATCAAGAAGCCCAACAAAAACAAAAATATAAACTATAATCCTTGCATTAGAGAGGTCGCCAGTACTGAAGTCCATACAAGACACTGGATTACAAGATTCAATAAGTTCACTGATTTTGATGATACATAAAACTATATAGAGCACGGTATTCACTCTAAAACTACTCTTACAGTCAACGTGGTTAAGTGAACATAGTAATTCAGTCAGGTGAGTGAATCAAACATGAAAATGTATATGCATTTACTAAATGAACAGCACTAAGATTTTTGTGCAAGTAATTTTCTTATGCAGGAACAATAATTGTTTTTTGGGTTTCTGACTGTGATTTGTTTGGGTTTTAAACAATTTAGGTGGATTGGTGTGTGTGTTTGCATGCATGGCCTGTCCAAAGCCAAGATAAAGGAGGAGGATTGGTGTTAGGTGTTGTGAATCGACCGTAAAAAAAAATATTTTTATGAGATGAACCTTTAAGATGGAGGATTAGACCCGTTATTATCTCTATGTTCCAGACGGTCCCTTTGTAGTTCTTTTCCTCTTCATTTTTTTCCTCCTTCTTTCACTCTTCTTTTCTTTTGTCCTATTTCCTTCTTTTCTTTTTCAACTTCCTCGTATTTATCATTGGATTCATCTACCACCGACCCCAATTAACTTGGGTTAAAGGTGCCGTTAATGTTGATGTTGTTGGTGCGGTTGGCCAGCACAAGCACAGGAGGAAAACTTGATCCATTAGAAGCATGGGATGGGAGGGCTCCTAAGGTTTTTTATAAATAGGTTAGGATGCTTTCAAGTGAGCATCCACTGCGGTGTTTTTGCTAATTGCTATTCCTATTCAATGGAATGACTATTGCAGTTTCATTTAACTTTGGTATCCTAAATCCATATGACTATATAGAAATATCTTTTGTTTAAATCTCGGCACAAGCAAAGTATAACATATGTTAGAGATACCAAGAAAGTGGAGACAGTTGAAGTGACAGAAATAGAAGCATTGTCATTCTAATAATATCATACTAACCCTCAAGCATATTTATTATTGAGCAAATTACTTTGACATGCAGTTATATCGTTAGATAAACAGATTATATATAATATACCTAGGCACAGGGTAATAAGCTAAAGAATTAAAAACAATAAGCAACCTTGCCACTAGTACCCCACACCCAATTCTCAGTGCGCATCAAACACTGTTAGACTCGACCCAAGGACTAAGCAACTAAAGCTTAAGCTTTGGGCCAACTAACAAAAAAATGTTATTATTTTTTTCAAGTAAAGAAGGCCACATATGTTGCCAAAAAGACCCAACACATAATTCTCTTATTTAAAGTAAACAAAGTTTCTCTCAAAATTTGTTTTAAGCCTCACTTATTGTTGGGTCGGTCCAGAACACTGTCTTGAGCTCTATAAGGTCTCCTTAATTTTAAGTTGTTTAACAATTCCTTCCCCACAAATCAACTTGTTATTCCTCGAGCATCTAGTCATTGTGTATTTGAGGAACCAATCAAGTCAATGTAGATCTGTGTGCATAAGTCATTTCTCACTTTATTAAATTTAGCTTGATCCTGAATCAGTAGTATACACAAAGCATCAATGAAGAGTTGAACAAACTAACCTCAGAATATCTAGAACCCCAAGTGAAGTAACGGTGTTTAGAATTCGCTGATTTTCCACCCAATCCTTTATATTCATATAATTCGGTGGAGACATATACACATCTAGATACTCTTTGGTAAGATGTCTCCAAAGGAATACTGCCACAGGTTACAACCTACAAGAAGAGACGGGATAAATATAAACTTATATTATAGAAGTCGTGCCAAATTATTTTCCTTCAGTCAAGGCTAGTAAAATCCATTATTTTTTACTTAAATTACTCCAGACTATATTGATAAAAAGCAACTCTCTCACATGATACTGTAAATTGTAAAAGCTATAAAGCTTAAGTGAAGAACAAAATTTTAGGAATACTAGTAAGCCTAATTGGGACACAAGCATCAAGTTCTGTATAGACATTATCATCTCATCCACAGAACAATCCTACTTGAGTGCATTGTGATGCTATTATAAATAAACGAACTAAAAATTAGGAGTATGCAACTAACCTGTTCAAGGATCATGATTTAAAAAAACAACCTGAAAAGTAACAAGTATTATAAATCCATAATATCTAGCAAAAGATTTTTTCCAAGCAGGTAGGAAGGGATATAAAGGGAAGTGAAGGCGAAGCAAAACTTACTACTTAAATGCCACACAATTATGCGGCAAGAAGTTAATATTCAGTTACTTCTGTCAACAAATATGATTACATGACATCCATTTCTGTAAAAAGGCAACTATTCCCGTTACTTCTTCCTTATTCTACCACAAAAATGCACGTTAAAGTTAAACATCATTATCCCTGACCACCATCTCCGGCAAATTCTCGTGGATATCTACTTTCACTTAAGCTCATGAACTAAGAAAACAATTTCACAACACGCAAGTTAACTCTCCTCTTTTGAGCCACGTTTCAGACCTTCCAGTTTGTACCGTAAAATCAACAAAGCATATCCATATCAGAAGGAAAACTACTAGCTTATAAATACTTATTCGAGACTCTAACGCCCCGGGCAGAAAACCTTTCAGCATATAGGACAACTCCAAAAGCAGCAGTCGCAATCACCACGACCAAACTCACTCGTTACATAAGTAACAACCCCATATCAAAACCCCATACCTAACAACAAATTATCGAAACCAAAATAAATAAACAAACAACCCACCTTAGGGGATGGATATATCATACAGAAATAATGTTAGCTGAACAAAACAAATAATTTCCCATCATAGCATGATCTACAAGAAGTCAAGACATCATTAAAGAGTGATTATTATTATTTATTATATCATAATTCAGAAAATTACCCCGGTAACCTTAACGTACTGTCCATCAATGGCGCCTCTAAGTTCAGCATCAGGGTACCTTTTCACAAACCCTAAAAGCCCTCGTCTCCCCCAAACGCAGTTCCACGCGATCAAAACGACGACGGGCACAATAACCGCTCCGAGCGCCAACAAGATCACCGCTTTCTTCACCGCCACCATGAGAAACACCCCAACGAGCAAGCTCATTGCCACCACCACCATGAAAACCCACACCACCGCTCTCGAAACCCTAAACCCCACCTTCACCTCGTCGCTCAAACTCGTCACCGCCGACCCGTACACCATCTTCCCCCCCGCCGTCGCTGCAGGCTGCTCCAGCTGACCCGACCGCCGACTCCCGACCGGGCCCGACGTTATCAGGCCCGTGGGCTGCAGCGCTATCGGGCCCGAACCGGACGACTTTCGCGACATGGGCCCTGACCCGCTCAGCCTCCCTCCCGCCGGGCCCGAGTTCGACCCGGATCTCATCGACCCGGACGACGGACGCGACGGTTTCGGCTCGACGCCGGGGATTTCCAACATTTTCCCAAGCTCGCCGGACTTCTTGGGGTCGCCGCCGGTGTACGGAACGGAGCGTGACGTCATTGTCGGCGGACGCTCTTTTACTTGATCAGGGCGACCCGACACGTAGAGGCCGCTGCTGAGCTGGTGCGAAGGGATTCGGGTCCCCATTTGAGAAAAGATAGCAACTTTGGCTTCACAGAGCAAAAGGGTCTCTGGGACTGTTTCTTCTGCTTCTTGTTGGTGGTGTTATGTTAGTGTTGGTGTTTGCTCCAGCACTTTGTGTGTGTGTGTGAGTGAGTAGGTGTTGGTGGTGCAAGTGGAAGGAGAACCAAGTTAGAAGTGCGGGAGGTAGAGGTAAAGGTAAAGGTAAAGCTTCAATGGAATTGCAGAAATGGGGTTGAGGTTTGTGATAATGACACCTGTATCCCTGTCTGTCTCTTTGAAATGCCTGTGCTCAAGTAGCTGTGCTAATAATGTTGGGGCTTGGGAGGGTATACCACTTTGTTGCTGGTTTATTTGCAGTTTTGTGTAATTTGGGTCCCCACACTTGGTGAGAGTTTTACCTCATTACCCTTTTTTGTGCTTTTTCCTATTTGTTTTTCTACTTTTACAACTTTCTTTCTTTCTTTTTTTCTTTTTTTTCTTTTCCCTTTTTGTGCTGATTCCAGCGTAGGCAACCAACGGAGACAAAACTACGGCAGCCCTCAAATGTGGTAGTTTTGTACTGATAGACTGATAGTGTGGTGATGGTGTTCTCCTCGTGAAATCACATTCAAGTCATGCCTTGTTTTTATGTCTTGACAGTTGACACCAGACAATCGACTAATAGCATGTTTGGGGTTGAGACGCAGTAAACCAATATCAATTATGAAATCAGAATGAATGTAAAACATCGTATAATTATTTTAAGAAAATTCTGATGATACCATGATTTTAATATAATTATCATGATTTTAAAGGATATTTAAACATGCTCTATATTATTTCAATTAGGATAGTGTAGAGGAATGTTAGAAACATTATTTAAAAATTAAAACACTTCTTCTAATGCTTGATTAAAATTTATAAAATTATAACAGAAATTTATTAAACAAAATGTGAAACTCGATCACGACAGCAAAAAAAATTGTAATTCCAATAAATTTAAACTGATAAGAGAATATTTGTTTCAAAAAATACATTTTTAACATTTCTTATGTGTATGTTTGATTTCACATTAAATTATTATAGTATATGGCATAACTTAAACTAAGAAAACTAAAATTATATGTTTTCGAAATTTTACAATATACTTTACACTCTTTCTTCTGTTTTCTTAGTTTAAATTTTGCAAGCTTATATTAAAATATTGATTTTGAATCTAAAATTAATTTTGAGCTTAAATAATTTTATTTAGGTTTTATACTAAAAATTATTATTAACTTAATTTTATAAAAAAACATTTAAATATATATCATTTTATTTTAAATTTAAATTCAATTGAATTAATTTTATGCGATATCAATCTTGAGATCATTAATTCAATCAGATACTCTTAGGTTAGGTATATCAGTGTTCAACTTAGATTTTCTACAGTCCTAAGACCCCTATAGTCCTTACAACAACATATCAACCTTTGATAACTAAATATAGAAATATTACTGCCGCACAGAGGATCCCATATATGTTTATGACCAATCTTGTAAATATTTGATGATGTTTATAAATAGAGTCTAATGCATATGATCTAGTAATTGTAAAACAGTTTTATTGTTATTTAATATAAATTATTATAAAATAATTATTTTAAAAATTAATAAATTTATCATACATGGATTATAATTTAATAATTATATAAAAAAATTTACATGTCAGTGCATAATCATTTTTCTCTTATAAATATTTTGTTAAAAAATTATTTGTTGTCCTCATAAATTTTAGTATGTAAAGTATATTGCAAAATTTGAACTAAGAAAACATCTAATCGCATACTTTAATTTAGGGCTAGTTTATTGTAGGTATAATGCTTGAAATTTGAAATGAATCCAATTCGATCCCTCAATTTTTTTAAAGAAAAATCACTGTAGTTCCTCAAATTTAGTTTTTAGATACATAGTTTTTTGAAAAATCATGTCCCTCAAATTTTCAAATTTAAGGGACTAAAATAAATAAAAAGATATATGAAAAAAAATTAAATTTACTTTAAATTTGAGACTATAAAAACATAAAAAAGCATTTATTCTATTAAATAACAATAACTTTTTATAACAATACTTTAATGCTGGTGGGAGTGTTGTTGACAGTTATACGAAATCGGAGAACTCCTGAAGCCACCATTAACAGACCTCGAACTGTCGACCCAACCACTTCCAAGGCTACAAAATCGTAGAGCTGCGAGGCGAGAAGGCGATCTTGTTGGCGGAGACGAAGCAAGTCAAGGTCGAGGAGGAAGGGAACGCGTAAACCTAACGCAGCTCTACCCTTTTAAATTTCCTATTTTAAATGAACGCGCATTCTACAAAGACGATTTTTCGAAAACCGTCTTTGAAAACTTATTTTCGTAAACGATTTTACGAAAACCGTCTTTGAACAGGTGTCTTCGAAGACGGTTTTATGAAAACCGTCTTTAAAATTATTCACATATTTACAAAATTGTCACCGCTTTACTTTTTAAGACGATTTTCTTATAATCGTCTTTGAATGCGCGTCGTAAAAAAAGGGGATTTGTAGTAGTGAAAACTGATTTCAATATAACTATTTTATAATATTCAATATAATTAAAATGAGTATTTAAATTAATACAACTCATAAATTTATATTAAAATGTGTAATTCTTATTAAGAAAATGAGAGATTTTATTTTTCAAAATATTCTCACAAATTTTTTATTTTTAGAAAAGTATACGTATGCATAGAAGAGATATAAATAAAGGGCAACAACTCGATTGTGGAGGGAGAAAAAGAGGATTTGGGATCGAAAAGCAGGAAGAGCAAGAATGCTTATGGAAGAAAAGTACAAGGAGGAAGTTGAAAAATGGAAAGGCAAAAAGATGAGAAACGAGGGGGAAAAAAACAATTGCATCAACATGAGCAATCTGAATGAAGCCAGTGAGAGAAAGCACCGCATTGATTTGAACATTAGGAACCAAAAGCAGAAATGGAGATTTGATGTATCATTGAATCAAAAAGCCTTAAAAGACAAAGAAACGAGAAAATTTATAGAATTGAGTTCCAATGTCTCATGCAGGATGCAGCGAGAGACAGTAAGTAGTAATTAATGTACACATGCTGGATACAACACGACACGAGACATAATTCTAGTAATACAGTACACACTTATATATAAGAAAAAATAATTAATTTTATATTAATTAAGAATATTAATTAATATTATTTAATTTTTAATTTTAAGTAAAAAGTAAAATTATTTTTAAAATATTTTTTTAGAATTTGTTATCATGAATAAAAAAATAGTTATTAAAATAAAATTAAAATTAAATGAATAATATTTTAAAGATGTTAACATTAAATAAAATAAAATTAATTAAATTTACGTTATTTAAGTCCAATATATAATATTATATATTTTTATATGAGTTCAGAGAAATTACTATCATTTTAAAATGAATATTTTTAAATCTTTCTACTAGTACATTCTTTTATTAATCCTTTTATTTTATTTGTATGATAGATATTAAATATATTATATTTCTAAGACATTAAATAGTATATTTTGTATTTAATATTTTCTTTATAAGGTGGTAAAAAGATTTATAAAAGGATATAGTTGGAGAACGTAGTATTACTCTATTAAGAAATATATCAGAATTTAGTCACTAGAAATATCAGAGGTACACATATGCTTTGGATTTAGAGAGAAATAGAATGTAAAAAAGGTGATGTATAGATTGATAAAAAAAAAAAAAAAACGAAATTGGTAAAAAAAAATATTCTATTTTCTTGCATGATTCCATATGTTTTTATGGATATAATACAGCAAAGGTATCTTTGAATTAACTGAAATGTGAGACTTTGTTTTTTCAAACAATTTTTAAGAGTGTATTTTTCATATATATATATATACTTGAAATCTCAATTGTCAACTTTGTGACTAATAAGGAACACATTTCTTAATCACTATAACGTCTACATCTTCCCACAAGTAGACTGTAATGAAATTAAATACTTAGATTTTTAATATTTTTATAAGTATTTTGTGAGTCTAGAGGCATATCTTGAACACATGACCACATGATGAATCATAGAATCCAATCCACCAAAAAAATTTCTTATCAGAAAAAAAAAATCCTAGGTTTTTAATATTATTCTTAAGCACAACTCCACTTTTTCTTTTTAAAAATCTAATGTCATTTACTCTCATATAAAGTAGTAGGACATATGAAAAATGAGTTCTACCGGGGAGACTGGCCTTGTGGGTAAGGTCCTACTAGATGGATTCTCCGTGGGAAGAAGATTTTCTGGCCTTATATCATGGCCTTCATGCACACAAATGACGGAAGATTGAACGGCAAGATGTAACTTCCTTTGGCCCATCACCGTCAAAAATAACATATTCATTTGAAGGTGTGGGACCAATCACACTTACTCTCTCGCAGTACTAGTAGATCTACGATCCCCATCAAGTGCCCACAAGTGGAAGCTCCTTCTTGTGTTATCTACAACAAGGTTCCAATGGAGCATACCCCAACCCTAGTAATGGACCCCTCCTTCTAAATAAAAAGTGGTCCCCCTTGTTCTATTAAAAAAAATTTCAGATAGATAATTGTGATCTAATAAATATTTGTTGTAAATCTGAAGTAATCACTCTCCAAAATTTTGGGGAATGGTTTTTTTTCTTTCTACTTTTAAGATTGTGATTCTCTTATAGTAATATTTTTTAAAATTGTATTGCTAAAAATGTATCTTACTCACGTTTGGTGTTTTAATATTTTATCTCTTATTATCACTTCTCACTCCACAACCATCCACTTGTATGTGTTTGGATTAATGATGATAAAATTGATTTTAAATTAAATTGATTTAACATAATTGATTATTATAGAATTGTTTTTATAAAAATAAAGTTATTCTTACTTGTGTATCTTTATGGAAGTGATTTACTCTCATCTTTATCCATAAATATAATTTGGAAGAAACAATGCAAAAAAAAATATGTTTACGATAAAATTTTAAGTAAAAAAAAAAAAAACCTTAAAAAAAAACATGAGAATGCAATATATTTATCTTAACATTCTCAAGCATATAAAACTAATCTCCGAAACAAATGTTTTCTCAATATTTATCGTAAGAAGATATATTATTGTGAAGTGTGTCCAGAATAATCCTATGCAACTCAAATTAAATTAGATTGTTTTTCAAAAAAGATAGATGTGATTTTACGATATAAAAGAGGGATTGCCGCGAAATAAGAAGGATGATTAGTGACAGTTAGCAGTTGGATTCCCGCCATGCTAATGTGGATGTGGAGGTCAACATAGTAAATCCGCATCCTCGTGGAAGTCGGTGCAGGGATAGATGCGGGTCCAAGGTTTCGAAAGGACTAAAATATCCTTTTCTACTGAAGGATGCTGCTGATTCAGTGATTCCTATGCTATTGCTATAAGTGCGGCGGGTAAAACAAGAAAATTCTATTGTATATTTTCTTCCAATTATTTGTAATATATATATATATATATATAATAAGATGATTGATAATTTGATATGATAGAAACTAGAAGGAGATGCAAAAATCAAAAACTAATATCATAAAAAATATTGTATAAATAATGTAATAAAAAATTGTGCCAATTTACATCATAATTTTTTATGTCAAAATAAGTATTACTTTTTTTTTTTGAAAAAATATATAAAAATAATGAAACATTATTTTATAAGATTGTAAGAATTCTTTTCTATAGGAATAAGTATTCTTCAAACTTAACATCTCGTGATAGTATACGCACATTAAACGTAAATGAATCTATCCTATTAATTATATTTTTTTTAGGAGAATGTGAGATTCACTAATTTTTATTATTTTAATAAATTTTAATTAATAAAAAAGAATATATTTGAAAAATGTGTTCTTAGCATTTCATTTAATAGAATTCCAACTCTCATTAAACTATCCAAATCATCCACATTAAACGCAAATATTGCTCTCACTTCAAATAACTTGTGGTAAGTGGTAACTGGTACAAGCTTTTATGTAAGATAAAGAAATCAAGCCTACTACCAAGTTAGTAAAAACAAGTTTCCCAATTTAATTCGAATAAAAGATTCGGGTTGAATTATGAATTAAGCATGTGCTTTTATTCATGATAGACACATAAATGATTTTGACTTGAATTCGAATTAATGCATTAGGTTAGCTAACAAGTTAGAACATTTGAATGCATTAACATACATTATTACATTTAATAAAATATATCATGCAGAATGATATTAATATATTTTTCTATGTTAAATATGTTAAAAATATTACCTATAATTTATTTATTTATTAAACCAAGAAGTGCAAAACCTAACAATAGGAATCATGATTCCAACTAGGTTAACACAATAAAAAAATTTATTAAATAAAAAATAAAAAAGCATAGGCAGTGACTACAACAAATCATACCCATGAGCAAAATTATGTGAACCTATAATTAAGAAAACTTGTTTTGTTTATATTGAGTTCTACTAAAGAGAATGTCATCTCATCAATAGAATTCAGTAAAAGAAAAAATGTGAGAGACAGACATATTTATACAAGAGTTGTCTTCTTTGAAAATGTGACCAACACAAAATGCATTCTGTCTGCTACTACAGATAATATTTAAGGTTTGGTTTTTATAATGTATTTCTTATAAAAAATAATAAAATTATTTTATATAATAATTTATAATTGAATTACAGTATAAAAAATGTTTTAGCGGGCATTCTAACCAAAATACTATTTTTATATGTTCTACAACTCTACTTATTTTATTTAGATATTTTAATACTATGTAATGCTGTATTATTTTAGCTAGCCCCTATTACTCAATTGTTTGATTATAGGTACCTAGCAGAAACACAATAATTTGCAATATTGAGAAATGCTATCTAATGTGTCCAGCCCATGTGTCATTCGCAATACAGATTTTGGCACCACTTTTGGTCCATTATTTAGGCTTTTTTTTTTCTCCTTGAAAATGGCTTAAATTAAATCATCTATATGTCATTTATTGATCAGAATCAAGAAACTCGTAAAATGGTGCCAAGATTAAAGAAAAAATCGCCCCAAAACATGATGGGTAGCGACTTAGACCCTTACTGAAATAGTGATATTTTTATTTTATTTTGGAACACAATTTTAAATCATTTCTTAATCGATTGAAGACTAGTTGTAAACTAGTAATAAGATACCAGTAAGTGAGCAGGCAGTGATCACACAAGCAAAAGCAAGTATGATCCCAAACAAAATGAAGCTCAAAGAGGGAAGAGGAGGGCAACAAATAAATAGAAAGAGCAAAAGATTTGAACACAAGAAGGGAAGAAGTTGCAGTAGCTCTATGCATGAAGGCATACGAAGAAGTCAAATTTTGTGATAAAGAAATAACGGCAAGGAAAGATGAGAAAAAAAGGACGAAAGGAATAAAAAGAGAAAAATTGAAGTTGCAAGAGGAAAATGGGGGAAGCAGAAGAAAAAAGGAATTTTATTTGTGCCAAAAAATAAAGTAACACAAAATAGCCAGTGATCCCACAATTATTTGTACCCGATCTCTCTGTTATTGTAGAGCATCTGCTTTATTGCTTTAAGCATTCTCATTTTTTTAAAGAATCTTATCTTATAAGTTTTTTTTAAGGGTTAAATATAACTTTGTTTCTTTTATTTTGTTTTGATTCATAATAATTTAATTTATTTTATTTATTTTTAAATAAAAAATTTAATTTCTTATTTTAAAATAAAAATATTTAATCCTCCTATTTTAGAAAATTTTATATTTTAGAATAATTTTTTACTTTATTTATATTTTATTTCTTTTACCTTGATTCAATTCAACCTTAGATTTAACATATTTAATTAAAGTAGCGTCAATAATGGTTTAATTAATTATAATGTAAGAAATAAAATAAATAAAACATAAAAAAACTAAAGACCGGATAAAAAATTTAAATATGAGGACTAAAATTATAATTTTTAAAATATGAGAATCAAATATCTCTATTTTAAAATAGGAGATCAAAATTATGAATTTTTTAAAATAGAAAGAATAAATATTTTTATTTTTAAATAGAGGAACAAATTGCATATTAAACAAAAAAGAACACCAAAATTATACTTAAGTCTTGTTTTTATTTTCCCACTCTACAATTCGTTTAGGCTTCTGTTTGTTTGGGCTGTTGTGTTTAACTTTGGGCTTCTGTTGTATTATTAGGAATTTGGCCCTTTACACAGTCTTTTTTTTGTATCAACGACACATAGTCTTCCCCATCAAAAAATAATTGTCACATAGTCATTGTGTACACGAACCCTTTTGGCAAAATTTAAAAGCCAAAAGTCAATTAACCTAACTTTAGAAATGAGAGAATCTGTTAAAGCTCAAATGTAAGAACTAAAACATATTTAAGACCCTCTCTCTAAAAAAACATATTTAAGACATTATTAAGCATATTTATGATAATTTTAATTGTACATTTGGTAACACCATTTTTTTTACAGCTAACAACTTAACTCATCTCATTGTTAATGTTTGCAGCAATATATTCAGGAATAACACTGAAATTAGTAAGACATGCATAGTTCCTAGACGCCCTGCTAAAGCATGGGCCACTAGATTGGTCTGTCTTTTAATAAAACTAACTTGAAAATTAGGTTCTAAACTCAGAAGAGTCTTACACTGAGATATGATGAGACTGAAATAGGAAAGATCGATATAAGAACTCTTTATTGCATCCACTCCCCTCCTCTAACTGGAATACTCGCTGACTTCTTATCTATTAAGGCTTGGCAAAACTCACCCATGCTGTCTTAAAGACACATACCATAACCAAAGCCTGGTTCATCCCCATATTTGGTAACACCGTTATTCTATATTTGTTGTGATTATTTTTAATTATATATATCTTTTAATATAACTAATGTTGCGTCTATATAATTTTTTAAAATGGATTTTTTTGAAGCTATTAATTTAATAATGTTAATAAAAATATTAATTGTAAAATTTTAAAAGTCATTTGAGTTGCAATAGCATTGAAAATCAAAAGCTATTGGAATTAAATTTCTTTATTAAAAAAATTTAGCTACCTTAATTGTAATATCTTGTTAACCTTGCTATATTTATCACTGGACATCTAAGCCTTACAACAAGGTGGTCCAATTTTCATACTAAACTTCATATCAATAAAAAAACATTAAATTTTAAATTGCTTTATTGAATTATTTTAATTATAATAGTATCTTAAATTTATAATTTTCCAAGGAGCACTTTAGTTGTAATTACTTAAAAATTCTAATTTTTATATTAATTTGACTGTAAATTGTAAAAAAAAATATCATGTTATTAAAAACGAGTCAATTTAATTGCCATGTCTTTTTTGTTTATGAAGAGGGAAAATTTCATGTCTTGTTATTTCTATTATCTTTTAACCCAAGGGAAAATAAACCTCACCTCAGATCCAATAGCATGATCATACGACCCTCGCAAATTTAACCCAAGCAAAAGTTTAAAATGAGCTCATATTTTTTTATAAAAATAATAAAAATCTATTTGTTCTTAAAGGTATATGATAATTATTTTCTCTCTCCCTCCCTCTCTCACAACCACTATTATGGTTATCATTTTCTTCATACAATTATGGCTCTAGTCATTGCTACCATCAAGTAACAATCATCACAACCATTATCACATGTATCATTAATGCCACAACTCTCATCATCATGACTGACGTCTTAACTATTATAATCATTATCTCTCCCATCATTTTATTATTGTCATCACCATCATCGTTATTACATAATTATTGTCATTATTAATATTATTCTTGTCTCACTATTATTATCAATGTTATTATTATCAACATCATCATTATCTTATTATTATTATTATTGTTAATGTGATCCCACTTACCATTATCTAGTTTATATTATGGTGTAGACTAAATATTAGATAAAGTTAAAGGTTATTATATTGTTATTCTATTGTATTCTTATCCTATTCTTATACCATATTTTATCTTATAGTCTGTTGATCGATAACCTTAAATAATGTAATTCAGTTGCACTCATTTGCACCCCTTTTTTTCATCTCTTTTGATTTGCTTAAAAGGAATTCATTGTACCATCTGTTAATATTTGAATGTTAATCAAATTGTCATCTACGTAGGAAACTTTACTCTATTAATTACGCGCGAAAATCCTGCTCATGAACAATATATAATCCCCCATTATTTTCGGTTGTGAATACTGGCCACGCTTCCACGCGTGTACTTTGGTTGCTTCGGCCCATTTGATTCCTGCTATTTTGGCTCATGCTGCATTTCCGCTTACTTTGTAAAATGCAATGCAGTCATTGTAGAAACTAGAAAGTACAAAACGTAGATACTTTTTTTTAGTCTTTTTACTTTTTAGTATTGTTTTTCATTAGAAATAGAGTTTTATTTTAGTAATGTGTAATAAAAAATTTATATTAAATATTAGAGTATGTTATTATTTTTAATTGGGTTTCAAGATAGTCCAATCAATTCAAATAAGGTTAGACATGACAAAAAAGGTGGGATAAGTTTAGAACCGGGTTTAAGAGAGTCAAAGATAAAAATAATATAAATGCTAGTAATTTGCACGATGGTGCATATTCTGTTAAAACGCATCTTGATTTTATAATATTTTTTTTAACATTTTAAATTAAAATTTATTTGAAATAACGATACCCTTCCACGTTTGAATTCATATGTGTGATATATTTTCATGCTAAATAGTACTGCTATAAAAATTAAATTCAATTTCATCCTTGTCAAGTTTTACTAAAATTTGGAAAAACTTACTGAAAACTCACATCACATTTTAAACAATTTAATTTACATATATACTTTTAAATTAATAGTATATTAATTTAATTTTAATTCAAATAATATATAAAAATAGTAAATAAAAATAATGGAAAATTAATTATTAGGAATTAAATAAAATTTATTTAAATATATGCTTTTAAATTTATTTTTTAATTATTATTTTAATTCAAATTAACTAACTTTTAAAATAATTAATTTTTATTCTTAATAATTTTAAAATTGGAAATATAAAAATAAAACACTAAATAACTCAAATTAATTTTTACTTATAATTAGTTGTATAATTTTAACTTTGTTGTTTAATTATTTAACTATTAAAATAAGTGATGTATATTTTACGTTATTATAATTAATGAAAGAGTTAAATTATACTTTTAGTTATTTATACTTTTTTATTATATTATGTTTGACTCATTATCTTTTTAAAAATTCAATTTAATTTTTTATATTTTTAGAATAAGTCAATGATTATTTTGAAATAATGGTCATTTTCAATTTTAGAATATGATTGTTTTAAGTTGTGATCTTTGTCTTACTAGATTAGTGTACATAAAAAGTATAGAACTCATGAAAAATATAAAATTCAAGTAATATTCAAATTAAAAATAGTCGTAAACATAATATAAATTACCTTAAAGAATGAATCCATTCAACACCTAAAAATTGAAAAATTTATATATATATATATATATATATTTTAAATGGAAGGGCAAAGCCCCAACAAAAAATCTAAATCTATATAAGTGTTACCACTTCAGCCACTGGGAGCCATTATCCCTGAGTGAACTTCTCCACTCTACTCCATCATCACTGGATGAATCATCTACAACCTTACGCTAGTTGGAGATGAACCATCCAACCTTGGGCCCACCATGCAGTCTGTATTTGAAGCCTACAATTCAATAGTAACTGAAAATATTCAATTTTAATCGAAAAACATTCATGTAGAACCTTACACAAGTTGGAGATGAACCGTCCTACCTTGGGCCCACCATATATTTGAAGCCTAAATTCAAAAGTAACTGAAAATATTTAATTTTAATCAGAAAACAATACTCCATTCTTATTTATAAAAATTAAATTTAAAATGATATTCTTTTATAATATTTAATGTATAAATTATTTTTATAATTTTAAGATAAATTTATTATTATCAACAAAATTAATTAATTTTTTAATCTTAATAAATTAATTAAGTAGATCGTATATTACTTAAAAGATATAGTGTATATATATATATATATATATATATATATTAGTATATTGAAAAACTTTTTTCCTAATATAAAGCCTTCTTTAAAACTGTACACCTTGCATGGTCAATTGGTCATGTCATAGGAATTCATTTCAAAGTTGATAAAATAACTGAGGTGTCTCCCTTTGTGGTTACATGGAAAAAGAAAAGAAACGAAATTAAGAGGGGTAAACACCCCCTAAGGGAGGAACACGGTACCTGAGCAGTAGGTGATGAAGACCCAACAGGGGCATTCAGAGATGCAAAGTCTCATCACTAGCTAGTAGTGGCTGTGGTTCTCAAAAGACAGGGAAGAAAGGTGGCAGCTTCTCTTAGAACATGAGAAGTATTGGTGGACAGTGCCTTCGAGTTAGCGCCATGATGTCTGCAATGACAGCATGTAAATGAAAGGTTTGGACACCTTTTGTTGTGGACAACTCTAGAAACTAAAAGCCATGTGACCGTCCATCCAGAGTGAGAACCTCTCTTTAGTAGCTACCATGACGCATACTTGAAAACTACTATTGATTATGTATCTTTACTTTTCTTGCTTGATTATTGTTCTGTTTTTCAATATACTAATATGTACGTACGTGAGACTTTATTGGGGTCTGTTGGAACGTGGATTTGAATTAGTATCTAGTCGACAAGTCAGATGATATGGTAAATTTTATTGTTTGTGAAATAACTTTGTAAGTGACTTTTTTACAATGGGAGGAAAAAAAAAAAACAAAAACTCGATCCCTTTCTTTTGCCTTGACAGTTGACACCCTTAAGGGAAAAAATTTGCTAAACATAATCCTCAATTATTAAACATTTTTTTCTCTCCTTTTTCTTTAACTTTTATGAAGACTTGTCTTCACGACAAATTATTCAGGCTGATACCAATCTTTTTCGGTGTAGTGACTGTGATATTTGAAATTAAAGAATATGGAGTAAAACATTCACGCCACTTGTGTCCCAGCTTAAACACTTATGAACTTAGTTTCCTATATACTATAATGCACGTAATAGTGCACGACCAGCTCTGAAACATTTACGAGAAAATAACTCAGAAAATTTTGAGCAGTTAGTGGGGGGTAACAAGATTTCTGAAGTGATCATGAAACAAATTAATTCTTGTGCATGCAAATTATATTAACTAAAGGTGATAAAATTTATTTTCTTCGAATAAGGGCGTTGGTGGAGAGGAAAGAGAGACAAAATTCATCACCCATAAAATAGGAACGAAAAAAAAAACAATGAGAAGTGAAAGGGAAGAAATTCTTTTTGATAAATATTTGAACGTGTGAAAGAGAAAGAAAACTTAAGAATTTAATAGTAATTGACATTAATAATAGGATAAAATAGTTTTATATTATTATCTAATAATAATTTATCCTAATTATTATAAAAATTAATAAATTTATTATACATGATGAAATTTATTTATGATTGAATAATAATATAAAATTATTTTACAATGTCAATACATAACCTATATTATTATTATAAAATTAAAGAGAGAAAGATATAAAGTAAAGTTATTATTACAACAACATTTATATATAGCATTTGCTGTAAAAAAAATTATATAACATTTTATTATTTTATCTCTACGATTGTATTAATTATTAAATTTCATACTTTTTTCTCATTTATCTTTTAACTGTAAAATCTTTTGTATACATTATTGTACAAAAAAGAATTGCCAAAAAAGAGTGCGCAGCTCATATACATAGGTGGAAAGAAAATGAAAACAAAAATCGTTGTACTTGCTACGGAATGTCTTCATTTTATTTTAGCCCTGAGAATAAAAGGACGAAATCCCCCTACCCCTTAATGTTCCATGTGATAAGCCCACACTACAAAGAAATATTGACACCTAACAGTTAGCAGGACATGTTGTGTGACCTGGGAGGAAATATTGAATGGTTTGGGACCTCAGTGTTACGTCTCCCTCCCTCTTCTTTCAACTTTGTTTCCACATTTTCAATTTTGGCCCCAAACCTTTTTTTTTAAAAGCTATTTTTGATCTTATTTTCTATTTTTATAAACATTTATAATGGAATAATACGATCTTTTGTCGTAATATCTTTTAATTAATCGTCTTAATTTCTTCCATCAAATGTGACCTTTCATCACATCCTCAGGAAAGAAAATCAATGGAAGAATTTATTGGTTAAGAGACAAAAGTGATGCTCAAATGCAACACACAATCAGAAGATCTTAGACTTACGGCCTAATGGTCCTCTAATTGCTTGGTCTTTTTTTTTTCCTCTACCTACCAAAATAAAATAAAATTAGTTATCTTATTGGTTTTTTGTTATTCATAGAAATGAAACTCAAGTATGAGATAATATATAGTAATTTGTAAATAATGCTTAATCAATTGAGTTAAACTCTCTTATAATTATTTTATCTTAATGTTTTACAACGTATTAAAAAGAAAATAAATGTAAAAAAAAAAATTAAGATTTTTTATTTAATGAGTAAGAAAATTAATAAAAATTAATGTTTTTAAAAATTGAACTGACTTTAAAGGAAGTGAAAACAATAATTCTTCATTCATTCACGGTCAAATCAGTTTTAAAATATATACACATTATATATTATATAATATACTGATTAAGTAATAAAGAGAAATATATAATTATAAAAAATAAGTTAGATAAAATTTTAAGTTATTATAAAAGGACCATATCCCATGTCTTATAAGATAATAAAAAAATCATAATGAAGAGTTGAATAATAACAATATCTAAAGATACTATGCATGAACCTTTATTTATTCAAAAACATTTTAGAATATTTTTTTTTAAAATGTAACAAAAAAAGACAAGGTTTTTTGAAAATGACAATTTTAAAAGTGTGTTTTTTTTTCGTTGATGCTCACTCTTATTGGTTTTGACCAATTTGATTTTGTTGTTGATTAGTTATCTGCTTCACCATTTTTTTGGATTATCTTAGCCAGCGACTTGATGAATTCTGGGTTCAGTTAAACCAACTAATCTATATCAGTTTCAATAATTATAATATGAAGTAAGAATTAAATTTATTTATTACAAAATATCATCTTATTTTCACTTAATTTCTATTTTCAAAATTTTGTAAAAAAAAGTAATCAAAATATGATTATCTTTATCTTCATTAATTTCTATATAAATATTTAAAATTAGAAAACATTACGATAATAAATAAAGTACTATCATTTTACAATTAATAAAAATATATACTTTGCCTTTAAAAGAATCATTTTTACAATTATTTATAAAAATAATATTAAAAAAATATTTGTCAAACTAAACAAACCTTCGTAATTCCTATACCTTGAATAGTTCAATCAGATTCCACAAAACTTTACTTTTTAAAATTATTTATTTATTTATTTTAAAGATCTGATTCCGTGCTTGGAATCACTGCTCTGCAAAATTGGTGAGCAATGGCCAATGCTTCAAGTGCAAACCTTCGACGATCCGAATTCCGAAATTAAAATGCTTAAAGAACATCTTGTTGTCCTCAGTCAAGTGCTATATGGAATGAGGTACTGCATGTTACCTCACTCAGCAAAGTGTTGTTCCATTTTTTCACAGCAGAAGCAAAACAGTAATTCATAGAATGACTTTGTTTCGTAGTATCAAATGAGAGGTCCATCTCTTGGCAGTTGGCACTTGTCTAATGTGTTTTTTTTCTTTTGTTACGTTACATGCCACTTCTACTCTTGGAACTTCTCGGGGCCCAACAAGGATAGGGATATATCCTAAGTCTGAGAAAACTGCAAAAGCACCAATAGTTGGATGTGCTAAGTGCTAACTAATCAATCGCCAAGCTCTAGTCACCTTGCTTTTCATTGTGGCCACTTAGAATGCATTGCATTCATGATATATTGCCATAATCAAGGAAGCTCTCAATTATAAATTCACCCAAAAATGTCTCTCTCTCGATCGCTATAACTAGTTCACTTTTTTAAACAAGTTAGCATTCACGAGACACCCTTGAAACTTTTCTGCCTCTGAATTCTTCTTTATGCTGCTAAACAACCTTATCTTACTAGGAAAAACTGTAAAAAAAATCCTTCTTCTTTCAAATGTTAGCACAATTTCATTTTCAATTTTTCATTACACCCCTTAGCATTTGTCTACAAGCAATGAAATCCCCACATCCTTCTCTGTTGTTTCTGCGTGACTCTTAAATGCTGTTGAGAATTTTTGTTTATATCCATCACAATTCACAACTTTGATACACCAAGTTACATAGTTTTTTTTTGTTTTTTTTTTTTTATTTGTAAGAATCGAAGACAAGTAACCGAGAGTTTACAACAATTTATGCACTCTGCTCAATCAACCTCAATCAACCTAGATAATAAGTTATCATAGTTTGACATGAAATAAACCGTAGCCTAGTTAATTAAGAATGACTTTCAAAGGGTCTTGGTTGAATATACATACTCATAAAGATGGTTTAATGAAAACCCAAAAACACTCTTCATTCTTAGTTGGAGCTCATGTTTCAAAATCAACTCTCATAATGAAAGATTCTTATGATTGTATGTTATGACAATCATCACATCATAGCAAAGTGCAAAGGTTTCATAATCACAAACTTGTTTTCTAGGTTCAATGGCAGGGTCATGTTTCCACGGGCTTAGGCTAAGGATGTCTAAGAGTAAAGCTTTACCAGACCTTCCTCCAAGACCCAATTGGAGAGTGACGCGGAGAACGTAGAAAGGAAGAGATTTGATAGCATGGAATCGTGGTCATTGATATTCGACTCAATGGAGAAATGGGAGACTTCAAAGGAGGAAAAGGAGGGAGAAAAAGAGGAATGGGCTGCAGACCTGTCTCAGCTTTTTATAGGTACCAAGTTTGCTTCTGGAGCTCACAGCCGAATTTACCGTGGAATCTACAAGCAGAGAGCTGTTGCTGTGAAAATGGTGAAGATTCCATCGCAGGATGAGGAGAAAAAGGCCTTACTAGAGGAGCAATTTAACTTTGAAGTGGCTTTGCTTTCACGTCTCATTCATCACAACATAGTGCAGGTTCGATTAAGCTTCTTGTCCTAATGGTAGTTTGTTTGGTTATCATTTATGGGGTTTTGTCTATGTGGATCTGAAACTTGGAGGGGTAAGCAAGAAAGAGCTAAGTTTGCTAGTTAATTTATATACTGTATATAGTTTTGATTTTTCCCATAAAAAGAGACACTGCCACTTGCCACTTGCCACTTTAGGGAAAGAAAATGATAAATTTTATAAACGACTAATGTCTTGTTTATCTTAGTAATAGTTTAAAAGACATAAAAAAGAGGAAAAGAGCCCTCTACAATTTGAATAAGTAGGTTGGCTCAATAACATATACAATACACCTAATTGCTTCCAAATATTGAGTTTTCTATCTTATTATTTTGCCATTTTTGGATGAGTACTACAGTGATTTATCTTCTTTTTTCTTCTTTTTTTTTTTTATGTTGAGGAGGGGCAGAGTCCCGAAAAACAAATTACACACAAACTAAACGAGGCAAAGATAACGCCATAGCATCTCTAATCAGAGATTGAAAATAGAAAGCAGGAGGTAAATAGACTAAATGATTTATTTGTACTTGGCGTTCTGGAAAGACCATGAGGTATCCTATTTTGAGTATTAGACAAATTTGATTTGGCCTTAGCCAAAAAGTAATTCCCTAGTTTTGAATGTCAACAACCACAATGGAAATTCTAGGCTCAAATTTAAATTCTAATATGATTAAGTCTATCTTAGTAGTTATTATTGGTCATTTGGGCCTGTTGGGCCATCATTATAGGACCAACTGCATATTAAGGTTGAACTAGATCTAAACCAAAATATAAGAAAAGTCTAACATACATTAATGTGTAGTAATTGATATTGTAACCTTTAGCTGCAGAGGTTTCTGAAATGCCTCTACTAATGGATGCATAAGCTTAAATGACTCTTAATTTACAGTTTATTGCAGCATGCAAAAAACCGCCCGTGTACTGTATCATAACAGAATACATGTCACAAGGGACTCTGAGGATGTATCTAAACAAGAAAGAGCCGTACTCACTCTCAATGGAAACAATACTAAGGTTAGCTCTAGATATATCAAGGGGCATGGAGTACCTTCATTCACAAGGTGTGATTCAGAGACCTCAAGTCAAGTAATTTGCTTCTTGATGATGACATGAGGGTTAAGGTGGCGGATTTTGGTACATCTTGTCTTGAAACACGATGCCGGAAAAGCAAAGGGAACTCGGGAACATATCGTTGGATGGCACCGGAGATGGTTAAGGAAAAACCTTATACTCGCAAAGTTGATGTGTACAGTTTTGGTATTGTGCTTTGGGAGCTCACAACTGCTCTACTTCCCTTCCAAGGAATGACACCAGTGCAAGCTGCTTTTGCTGTGGCTGAGAAGGTAACATGGCTATGTCTGAACTCTAAATGATGCCTTCTTTATTGTGTTAATTTCTTTTAGTTAAACGATTGCATCACTTCTCTCAGTTCTCTGCTTGGCAATTCTGATAGTTTTATTTATTGAATGTTTTTCTGTAATCCCTTTTTGACTTATTCTTGTCTGCTCTACAAAATTCCTTCATGGTACACTAACGCCTTGGTTGGTCTAATGGTAAACTAACTATATTTTTTGTCTAATTTGACTCATGACAGTTTTGGACTTTGGGGTGTGCATGGTTGGGTTTCACAAAACCAAATCAGATCCTATTTGAAACCAAACTGGATTTAAAATCAAGCTATTTTTTTTTTCTTCAATACTAGTAGAGTTTTTTTACCAAAGCAATTTCAAATTGGTTTTCCAAATTGGCTGATTAACAAAATTGGATTTGATTCAAAACTGGATTTAAAATCATTTTTTAATTTAAAATAGGTTTTAAAACTAGAATTAAAACTAGTTTTTGAATCAGAATTTATTTCAGAATTGGTTTAAAATTGGTTTTAAAATGAATTTTATAAAAAAAAATTCAAAATTCAAATCAAATGTGGCATTGTCTAAAAGATGATTGGTTGGGCAAGTTCTTTGTAGTCAGTATTATACTCAATGATTGGTCGGACAAGTTCTTTTTAATCAGAATTATACTCAATAATATGGGAATTTCTGCCTTGAAACAGTTTGACTGATAAATAAGGATGAAGGAAATTGTCCTTTACACTTATTTGTTCCCCCTAATGGGACTATGAAGAAATGTGATATCTACATTTAATTTTTATATGCATCTGGTGTGACTAGATGCAAAAAGGATCAAAACACAGTAGCTATGGGGGTTGTCCCTTTTAGTATTAAAAGAAATAATAGCTATAGTTACTCTAGTAACAGAAACATCTATGAATATGCACATCCAAACAGAAAGTTTGGCCTGGATCTCTCCCATTACACAATCTTTTAAAACCTTATACCACAAGCCACAACAGCAAATACATGTACAACAAAAACAATTTTCATAACTTTTATCAATCTTCTAATTGACCTCTTAGAGAATCGTCTCTAAGGCAGAGCTAATTGGAGAATCCTTATTATCTAGGTGCTGATCCCTCATTTCATGGATGTTATCTAGGTGCATCCACTATTCTTGTGCCTTATGAGTATCTTTTGCCATTTTACCCATTCACTTCCATTTTAGTAGTATATGTGACTGAGTGGATCAACACCATAGTTTCAGTGCCAAAATACCTTTATGCAGAGTTTCTGGGAGTTCTGCTTTGCAGAGAATTATAATCCTCATCTCTTTCTAAGGAAGAGGTGAGGACAAAACATTTCAGTGTCACTACTAAAGGTGAGGACGAATCCAAAAGACACAGCATGGAGTAACTACTAATTATATATTGTAACTACTAATAGTTTTTCTCATGGTAATTTCAGTGTCACTATCAGTTTATCATGGTTTACTTGGCCATAGCACTTCCGTATATAATACAATCTTTCTTCAGACAAAGCAAACTACGTACCTCAGCTCAGGCTACATATAGCATAAAATGTGTGTCCACTAATCTTTATTTCCATACATAGATAGTTATCAGTAGTCACTAGTCAGTGTAATTACACTACACAAACACAACTAATAAATGACTCTACTTGTTCATGTTGCATCTCACCGGTTGTTTGAGGTTTAAAACCTGACATCATGGCAGCAATCCCCGAATTCCAGTAATGGAAATCTTGAATTACTTGAACTATGTGAGGTAGGTATTGGGTTACATGTGCAGAAGCAGAACCTATCATGAGCAATGATCATGGATTATTTTAATCAAGACTCTTGAACTTTTTGGTTGAAAAGTGTAATAGTCGGTGCATGTGTCTTCTAGTCCTAATAATGGAAAGCACCGATGCATGGGCCTTGGATGCATGTTTTCCCTCCCTACTCCCAACAAGCATCCCTTAATATCGCTCAACCTGATAAAAAAAAAAATTGTATGACGCTAACATAGTAACATTTGTGACATTTTGGTGCACACATTTGTCAAAAGTAGTCCTTGGACTATGCATAAAAGGCTAGCCGCTATGGTGTTATCTCGATTAGTGCTTTCCCATGAGGCACACACATCCCTTTGACCCCATAAAAAGAAGGAATATACAGAGTTTGTCTCTAAAATTGTGGGGCGTTATTAAAAAAATTTCAAATAAATTTCTAAAATAATAATTTGATTTTTTATCAATAAATATTAATTATCAATTTATTATTTTTTATCAAAAAATTGAAATACTTGATTTTCTTTTTCTTTTTTATTTTCTTAATCACTCAATCAACTTTATATCTCCTATCATATTGATCTTTAAACATATTAAGAGTATGTTTAAATACAAGATTAGAAGTATTTTTGAGAACTTCTCTATTAAAACAAATATTATATTTTTAATTAAAAAACTCTCAAAAACACTTCTAACTTATTTTCAAACAAATCCTAACTCACGTATTATTATACTAATGTAAGGAACAATTTACAGTTTTGGAGACTTTTATAGGATTTTCTTTAATTGAGAGACTAGAGTGATAACTTCGAGGACAGAAGTAATTGTTAAATCTAAGAATAAACTCCTTACACTACTTGAAATCTGTGTACCTTGTAATGTTTTTTAAGTAATAAGCATGCATAATGAAAAGGCTTAATGCTGTCATAAGTAAGTAATTTAATTTAAAAACTGATTGAATTATTGTTGATCAGAATGAAAGGCCTCCTCTGCCAGCTAGTTGTCAACCAGCACTAGCACATCTGATAAAGCGATGCTGGTCAGCAAACCCCTCGAAACGGCCAGATTTCAGTGATATTGTGTCTACTTTGGAGAAGTACGATGAGTGTGTCAAAGAGGGCCTACCACTGAGTCATCATCATTCAGGCCTAGTCAGCAGAAATGTAATTATTGAACACCTAAAAGGCTGTGTATCAATGAGCTTCTCCATACCTGTACATGCTTGATTCCCCCCTACAAGGTATATATACTTATTATTGTCGTAATCTACCATATGATGCTCTTATTACTTTATAGAGTCCATCAATCATCATATAGTTTGTAGTTATACACGCTTAATTCATGTTCTCTCAACTGTGTATTATGTAATTGTGCTTCAGGAAAATGTCGAGTTTTGCTTCCTTTCTTTCTTCTGTGGCAGTAAGATGAGCTATTAGGTTGACAAAAGAAATCAAGAATTGTATCACTGATGAACGTGCCATACAACACAATAATATGGCGAGTTTTGGATCAGTCTAGTAATAGTATTGTGTGGGCATATGGTGGATAGTATGTGTGGAAATACGGTGGATCACGTTGAAAAACCATGATAGCTTTAAAGCTTTTCTTTGGTGTGGTGGGAATTTTCACATCATTGTATCATATTAAAATTTTGTATCAGTTTCTCTGTTTTTAAATGTATACTAATTTTAATGTGACTCTACAAATTTAATTTCCATGAAGAGAGATAAACACTATTTTCACATGACAGAAGCACTTGAGAATTTAACATTAAAAAATATAGGTTCCTCTCTCCAATGCCCTTGCTTATTAATTAAATTCGTGTGGGTTCCATTCTACAGTTGATAATCCCATTTCCAAAATAATATTACTCGCGTGAATTTTAACTAGTTGAAAAAAAAATGTGTTGCAGTGATTGTTAAAGTGTATGGTTAATACTCTTAATATATTGTGGCTCTATGCAAAAGTTGAGTCTAGGATCATATGTAATTAGCAAGATAATTAAGATAATTTGGTTTTAAGTTCCTAAAGAGTAATATTATTACTTTTTACAGATCTTTCTAAAAATTTATAAAAATATATTATATAAAAATTAAATACATTTAATATTTTAGAAATATAAAAGACATATATAGTTACCACATAAAACAAATAAGTAAGAAAATTAGTAAACAGATATTATAGAAAGATTTATAAAAAAAAATTCTGAGTGAGCCAAAAAATGTTTCTCAATCCATTGGATCAAAGAATAAAAAATTAATCTGGTTTATGAGTGGTTGTCATTCATTCAACAAAATTTAATTTGCATAAAAAGGAATCACTCATTATTATTGCAACATGCCAAAATTAGATGTTCCAATTACTTCGTCTCGTGTTTTTTCATATATAAATATAAAGCCCATTATGCATTAAAGCAACATTCACAATATTTAAAAGATGGCAAAAAATCACATTGTGAGAAGTAAACAAACAGTTTTAAGAAATAAATAAAAGTCAACACTATTAATTAGTAAGGCATAATTGTGAAGAAACCATTAGATCCTTAATAGTGAAGAGAGGATTTGTTTCATATTCTTATAATCAATTACTTCCGTCGAACTCAAAAAAATATCAAAAAAATATAATTAATTTACCTTGATTAAGAATACAAATTAAATTTAATTAATTATTTCAATCTCATTTTAAAAATGATTTTTATTTCCTAAAATATCTTTTACACTAATTGATGAAAGACTTTATTTATTTGAGAACATGTTTCAAATGCAAATACTCTACATTTTTTAAAGGTCCTTATTGGTATTACAACTTACAAAAATCAAATAAAAGCAAAATTATATAAAGCATATTTTAGAAATAATTTCATTAAATATGATAAAATTAGTTGAAATTTATTTATATATTTTAAATCACCATACATAAGTTTAGATTTACTTATATTCAAATATAAATAAAGGAACATTCATGATATCTAAAGTTATAAAACTATTTATTTCACAGAAATAAATTAGGATATTTACTCTTAGTCCTCTTTTCCTCTTCCCTGTTATCCTTATTATTTTCACTTACTCAAACTTTCTAATTAATAATTTTGGCTATGGCCTATGGGCGATGCCGCATGTATAACTAACAGCAAACAGTAATATGAAATAGCTCACCAACTACCAACAACAACCAGAGGCTAAGCGAACTCAGCAACAGCATCCATCCACCAAATAACTCTGAGGGCAAAGTATCATCAGCAACTACTACAATATCCCACCTACCTCCAACGCTGACATCAGTCTTAAAACTTCACTATGTTGGAACCTCACTATAAATTATACCCTTCTCCTTGATTTTAAATGTTTCCTCCTTAAAGGATATTGTGAGGAATGAAAAAAAAGAAAGAGAAAAAGAATAGGTGAAAAGAAAAATAAGTAAGAAATAAGATATAATATAATAGAAATAGGAGTGATTTGGTTGAAGAGAAATGAGATAAAATTGAAGAAAAAAAAAATGAATTAAAGTAATTTAATAGGTAAAAAAATTAAGAAAGAAAAATTAATATTAAGTAAAAATATAATATTATTATTATGTGGTAGGAGAATGCTTGTAGGAAAAGCACATTAAAAACTGTACAGCAGCAGCGGACATAGTACCATTTCCTTCCCATTCTCTTCATTGTTGAGTGGAAATTTTTTTCTATGGGTCCTGTTAATTTAAAGAAAAGAAAAAATGTACATCTAGGCTCAATCAAACCACCACAACTGGTATTTCTCTGTTTTTCCTTGCTCCTCTCTGACATTTTATCGCAACCAAACCATGTCTAAACTAGTGAACACCCTGCTAGCCAAATTGTAAGCAATTTGCATCAAATGGAAGTTTCTTAGTGAGTCAAATTCCTTTTGCGGCAGTTACACTGGTCAATGATTAAATGAAAGAATTTTTAGTGTAAGTCTACATCAATAAATACATATATAGAAAATGTATATTTAGCATTAGAGAGGGACAGGATAAAAATTTTCTCATCAAAGAAAGTTGTAAAACTGGAATTTGATTATATTATTCTACAACTTCATGAGACATGAGAGTAAAAACCTTCTATCGGGCATTGAATAAATAAATAATCAAAAGATAAGTCCAATTTCAACTACATTAATTACTCATCTTTATGATTAATAACTTTCACAATTGACATATTTTATAATTTATATCCATATTTAATAAACTAGCTAGACTTGAAAAAATATTAATGTAACATTTAAGGTTATTAATGTAATATTGATATAAATATATAAATACATATATATATATATATATTTTTGTTTATAATATTAATAACATTTGAATATTTTTTCAGAAGTTAAGTCTATAATTGAAGTGCTTCATTTCACTTAACTCAATTCGTTTACACCTTAATTATTTATGTGCCTAGAAGAGTGTTGATAAAATTAT
>PYAF01003359.1:432935-442980 GCA_007407185.1 Glycine tomentella | reverse complement strand
TAGATTTTCATACAATTTAATTTAATTAAAATACCTTAATGTATAAAACTTTTTTATACTATTATTCAATTATAGATTACTATATAATTAAAATTTTGAAAATTTACAAAAAAATATTTAAAATATTATATCTAAAATAATTTTTATCAATTAAAATATAAAAATACTTACACTAACATATATCAAAATTAAACTCAAACTTAAAACTTAAGTTACATATCAATAAAAAGTAATTATAATAAATTATTCCAATAATATGTTTGGTATACAAGAATAAAAACCATGTATAATAAGTGATACGATATAAAAAGAAAAAAGAAAAAAAATATTGATGAAATGTTTAAAAAGATTAGGTGTTCAAACATCATGGTTAAACCAAAAATACTACATGGTGTCCCAAGCTATTTATCGCTCTCATTTCACAGGTTTTGAATGAGTGACAAATTATCTCATGAAAATGGGTTTTTTAAAATCTTTTGACAAAACAAAATTTATTACTACAAAAAAGATATCATTTGTAAGAAAATTAAATTTGGAATTATTTTCTATATAAATGTTTTAATTAAATTCAGAAAAAAATAACCCTGGCCTATCATCATTTTGGCCAGAATATATACAAATTATACATGTAAGAAATATTCATGAAAAGTTAAAAAAATGAAAATCTTTCCCTTTTTAATTTGTTTTTTAAAATTAAATATACACTTGTCCGTCAATGTATTTGTTGTTTACACATTTGACTAAGGCTTGATTTTCCCTGACATTCTCGTGTATTCAGTTGTAAGTTTCCTCAGAAAGAGGGATATCATGAACAAAACCACCAAAAAGTAGAAAATTTCTTCGAAGCCATGAAATGGTCAAATTCAAATTCTACACATTAAATTGAACAAACAAATATACTACAATGAGAGAAAAATCTCGTATCAAGGAGAGGAAAAAAATAGCAAATTAATCATTCTTGACTTGCAAACGTACCGATTAGCACCTTGTACAAACAAGGCGCTAGTGAAATTCAACATCGAAATTGAACAACAAATATACTAGAGTGAGAAAAAAAAAAACAGTTTTTCCTCCCATATTCACTCTTCAGCTCAACTAAGCCAAGTACCTAAAATATTTGAGGAGTAAATTAATTTTTCACAACTATTAAAAAATCGTGTTGATAAAACCTATGAGGCACCACCCACCACTTCGCCAGAAATTGAAAAATGAAACAAGAGGATTCATAACTTGATATGTATGACTTGATTGAGAGATTATATATAACAAAAAAAAAAAAAAACACCCTGAATCACAAAATGAAACAGCCATTTCTTTTTAAACATTGCAAGGTGGTAGTAGTAGTGATTAATGTACAAAAACAAAAAATAAAAGAAAAAAAAGAAAATAAGAGAGCAGGTGTAAATCTTAAAATCTAAACCTACCTTTCCTCTTCTTTTTTCTCTTCATTATCTAATTTTCTTCTTTCATTATTTTTTCTCTTGGAAATTCATCCATCATTCATTGGCTCACTGTCCCCATGCGCCCCAAATCCTTTCACCAACGAAACCCATGAACCTTCTCACTGACCCTTTCTCTTCAACCACAACCCCTTCACAAGTTTCAGCGCCACTAATATTAGTGTGAATCTCCACCACCGGTTCCGACTCGGCCGATTCGCGACTCGGCGAACTCGCTAACTCGGAGCGCTTCAACTCGCTCGAATGCGCGTGCTCGTGCGTGTGCTTACTACTAGTAGTAGAGCTACTACATCCTTTCTTGTTGTTCCTCTTCTCTTTCTTTCCCTTACCGTTCTTCTTACCCATGTTGCCCTTTTGCGCAAGCGAATCCTCGTAGGCGTCGATGATCTCGTGTATGAGCTGGTGATTCGGCGACTCGTCCCACCTAACCCAGTAACTCGTGTAGCAGCAGAAGCAATTGCAGCTGAACGAAGGGGAATGTTCGGTTTCCGCGCCGGTTTTCCGCCGCGCGTTGCCGGAGAAGGTGGAGGTGGCGGAGGAGGAGCAGGAGATGAGGTAGGAGAGAACTTCTCTGTCCTCCGGCGAGAGCGCCGCCGCGAGGGTGAGGATGGCCGCCGGGAGGAAGGAGAGTTGGTCGGAGATGAGGGGTGGCGACGGGTGAACCGTCCCTTTATGGTAGAGCTTCTTCATGAGGAGGGAGAAAATGGTGATAGATAGAGAGAGAAAGTGGTGGTGTGGTGTGGTGCGTTGGTTACTCTTCTCTTTTCTTTTTTCTTATCTAACGCTGAACAGAAAGAAAGAGAAAATGGGACAGAGCTTTGGACTTTGAAGGGTTGGGACGGTACATAATCAATTAATTAGGGTTTTCTTTTTCACTTAAAAAAATAACTAAATTCTTTTCGAAAGCATGACATATTGATAATTAATTTTTAAAAAATGAAAAAGTTAAATTTATATGAAAAGTATAATAAATTAATTAGATTGTGTATGCTTGTTATTTATGACACTTTTTTACATTTATAGACTAAATTAACTTTTTTTTTTTTTTTTTTTTGAGTGAGCCAGGTAAATATTGGAGAGGTTGGTGACGTAGATTTTGGGTTAGGGAAATGTTCCACTGCGACGCGGTACTGCTTTATCTTATGAGTCACATGGTGTAGGCTTGTTATTAGGGCACTCTTGTCATGAGACCATGTCTCTCATTTGTCTTGCCCTCTTATCTGCTTCTGGTTTTGAAGCCCTTTGCTTGTAGGGATTTCATAATCTTATTGCAGTGCTGTTACTGTTATCACTTTGTGTAAGAAAAGAAAAGAGAAAAATAACAATCACCAAAACACGAGTTCGGGTCTTTTTAATTACGCGTTATTTGACTTAATCACATGATTTATGCGTATGGTCTTTTTCTTCAATAAATATTCTCATTTAAAAGAAAAACACCGTACTTTATAATAGATGTGTTCATAAACTAATAAAAAATTAAAAATCAAAGAAACTAAAAATAAAAATAAATTTAAAACTTAACTTATATTTATGTATTTATTTTATTTATAAATTTATAACATTATTTATGATTATATTTTTATCTCTTATATCTTTATACCATTATTAATTTATAACATTATTAAATATATTTACCAAGTTCTGAAAATTGATTTTAAATAGTATATAGTTAAAGAATTATACTATTGTTAATTATATAATGACTTATAGATGATATATTTGATATTTTATTTTTATTACTATGTTTATTATATATTTTATCATTTGTTAAATATTTTTTCAAAGAAAATAAAAATAAAAAACTAAAAATTAATTCAATCCAAACTACTTTTAATTATATTGTATTTAAATTATAAAATTAAATCAATTGAAGAATAGATTAAAAAACTTAAAGTTACTGGATTAAATTATTTTTCGTTTCAAAAGTAATTTAACTTGATACAATGAACACTCAAATTTTTGGTTGAGAGATGTGTCTAGATGTAGCGTTTGATGATGTCTTAAGCAAGATTATTGTTTGGTTGGTAGTAATATTTTTATTAATTGTTTTTAATTTAATAATTTAATAAAAATAACTGTGATATTTTTGTTGAAATGAAAAAAATTATCCTAGGAAAATTAGATTTTCTCATATTTATTTTTTGCGTAAAAATTGGCTAAAATAGTTCCAAGAATTTTACTAGAATATTATTTTTTTAAAAGATATACTAAACAATATAAATAGTAATAATTTGTATTGTAATTTATAATTATTTTTACTTTTTTCTTGTTATGTAATAAAGAAATATTAAAAAAAATAAAATCATAAACGAGTTCTCTCACTCTCGTCTCCTTCTATTATTTTTTTGGTGATTTCTCTTTCTAAGTTGAGCTATCATAACATCGCCAGCAACTGCCGCCAGTACGTCACATGATCAATTAGGGTTTTGTTTGGTGGGATTGGTTTGGCCTATATATAAAATCTATGGCGGCCTTTTTACTCCCTCACATGAAGTTGTCACCTCTATTATTATTATTATTATTATTATTATTATAATATGAATTCTATATCGTTATCAGCATAATGCTTTATCGTGAGCAGAGTTGATTCATCCTGTTGATATTTAGTTTTTATAAACGTAAAATTTGTATTCCTTTAATTTCAGCTCAATTTACTCGGAAGTAATATATAATTTTACCATAACTTTTTATTTAGATTGTGAAATTTTAACCGTGGAGGTGAAACTTGTTCTACTTCAAACTTTCATTTCAAATTTAAGTCGCTTTTTTCAATTTTCTTCTCGTGATTAATATTTTATTATTAAATTAAAAGATCATTGAGTCAAAGAGATCTAATTTATTTGATAAAGAAGATTTGTAAATTATTATAAATTTCTGATATTATCTTTGATCGATTTTTATTAATAAAAAAATTATTGAAGTTTTCATGCCAAGCCGATCCAAAATCCAAATACAGTGTTGGCAACGTTTGGCTTGAAACTTGATTTTTTTTAATTAAAGGAGGAAAAGTTGCGAGAAAGGTGTGACTCACTTTATTGTGATTTGAAATTAATCAAATGAGTGTTGTTTTCACGTATTTTAAAAGTATAGGTTAGTAGGTTACATTAATTTTGGTATACATAAATAGAATTTCAAATCATTTAGATTAATATACAATTTTATAGATAAACTATATATTATATACTTTTTAAAAGGTTTGCAATCATTTATTGTTTAGTGTAAAAATTAATTCAAAATAATTTTTAAACAACTTTTAAGAAAATTGTTGTAAGAATTTATAAACTTAAATAATAGGGTAAAACTTATTTATATATATGGTTATCACTAGCGGATCCAGAAAATTTTCTTAGTAGGGACAATAAATAATTTATATAATATTATTACACACAAAAATATTATTAGCTATCACAAAGTATGTAATATTATGACAAAAAAAAATTCAAAAAAAATGCTTTCATAAATTACAATTATCTTTTATGCATTTTCATACTTTAAAATTGTTATATTTTTTTTTTGTCAATACTATCAAAAATTAAAGGAATAAAGAAGTAAGATTAATATCAATTTATTCTCTCTCTTTTTATTTCTTATATTTTCTTACATTTATTTAAAAATAATTTATCTTATGGGAGAATATCTATTTTTCTATGAAACATTTTTTTTATTACACATACAAATAAAAATAAAAGAATGTTGTGGTTGTGGGGGCAATTGCCCCACACCCCATAACCTGAATCCGCTAATGGTTGATATATTAATTTTAGTTAAATTCAACTTTTAATCTAGTGATATATTTTAAAATAAATCATTTAATTAAAATATTAAACAATATTAAAATGGATATATCTTTTATCAATATTTTTTAGCTGCAGTGAAATTTAAAAACACGTTTTTAAATATGTGTTAAATAGACATTAGTAATTAGTGATTGCATATCACCGTAAACATTGTTTTGTTTGCTAATCATTATATTAATATGAAGTATTTACATTTGAAAGTATTTAGTAGTGTTGTTGTGAGTCATAAACACACACAAAATGTGTATTTATCTTCCAACACAATTTATTTCATATTAAAGATTGAAATTCGAATTAAATCACTTGGTTTAAAAATACAAATTGCTGTATCACTTGTAACATATTTAAAAAAATGAAAGACCAAAAATCAACCTTTTAAAAAGAAGGGACTAAAAATGAATATATATTTAGAGGGATTAAAAAGATGTTTAATCCTAATTTATATTCATATATTATTATTTTAATACTTGCATGAATTTTCATAAATATTTTTCTTCTAAGAGTATTTTAGAGATTTTTCATTATCTTTTATTTATTTTAATCTATCATTTTTATTATTTTTAGTTCTAAATTGAATTTTCATATTTTTTAAATTTTTATAAATAACAAAAAATAATATTATATCACAATATAAATTGTTTATTATAGATAAAAATACAATATGTTAAAAATATTTGTTTATTATAATAATATAATTTTTAATTATAATATAATTCTTATGTTTAGAAGTATTTATATGTTAAAAAAGTAATTATATAAAACAAATATTTACTCTGTGCAAGCACGTACTAAAATATTAATTGTGAAAAAAAAAAAAAGAAACTGTACAACGTGAAAAGATGAGGCTACGAAGCAAAACAAAGGGAAATGGATGAGCTAGGTTTCAATTCTTCCTTATAGCCAAATACTTGCTACCTATAAGAAATCTTAACAACCAAAAATATCTTATAAACTTTGACCACGCCACATCTTATTTAATGCAAGACAATATCCGAACATAATACTACAAAAAAGACAACATCCCTGCGAGAAAAAGTCCACACTATATTTAACAGAGGAAATAAAAAAATTAAGACATTCGGTTTGTTTTTATATTTTTTTTCTATGTATTTTTATTGATAATTATGAATTTTTATTTTCAAAATTTCACAAAGGAAATAATACAAACCAAGACAGTGTAACTAAGGCGACCATATATGGATGTGCAAAAGAAACATTTTTTTTTCCTTCCCTTTTAGTTCATCCTTTTGGGTAAAACAAAATATAACACCTTTTTAAACTGTATTCCGTAGTGTTTCACTTTTAAAATGCATCAAACACAAAATAAATTTTAGGCTTAATTGCATTATTTTACCCTCAAAATTTTACAATGTTGCTAATTTGATCTCCCCTTCCGTTTCTTTTTTCCATATTTTGTCCAAAACAACACAAATTTTGTTCTCAAGTTTAAAAAAATGCCACAATGAAGACATTTTGTGGTAGTTTTTTCTTTAAACAGCCTTAATTAAAACAATTTTATGACACTTTTTCATTAATTGTGAGTTTTTTTACATAGGGGTAAAATTCGGGATATTTCGTAAATTAGAGGCAAAATTCAGGGAAAAAATTTAAGGAGCCAAAATTTGAGACATTATTATAAAACTTTTTGGACAAAAAGTACAGTTAAGCTTAAAATTTATGTTCATCTCATCTAATATGTCAAACCTTGCTGGAATTCATACTCAAGTTTTGAGCTGCAGAACAAGAGCGCAATGTGTACACCAAACATGAATTTAATATCGTTACTATTTATCTTGTAATGCTCTAAAGGATTTTTGTATGGTGATGATTCAACTAGAACTTTGAGACAGAGGGGGTTGTAAATTACTACAACGTGCTTGTTTACTAATTACTAGAATCAAACACCTAATCAACTAGTTTACGAGCTAAAGTGATTTTACAAATCATATATAGTAATATAGATGATGTCAAACCAAGTTTGCAAGTTGCAACCGTCAAATTGTGGTTTGGAGGGTTCAAGATGGAAAGGAAACACGAGTTTGACAGTTGTTACAATTTATCCAGCTCTGAATTTTTGAACAGTGATGATTCAAGTAGCACTTTTGCGATAAGAATAATAGGAGAGGGGTGGGGAACATTATTGATTACTACAACGCGCTTGTTCACTACTAGAACTTAAACTCTTAACCAACAAGTTTTATCAATGAGATAGTGACCAAGAGGCTTTGTATGCTTAAAACATGATAGCTATAAGATGCATTTCATTTGTCTTCTTTAAGGATTTCAGATGTTTGCTCTTTGTTGGGTACTTCATCTTCATTATCCCAAAAGAACCATCTCTATTTATTGACTTCATATTTGGCGTTTTGCCAAAAGAAAAAATAGCAAGTAGAAGCATTAGGTAGGTAGCGAAAAGCCACTAGCAAGAGAGAGAGGAAAATTGGGTTCATAATGTTAAACTCTGATATTGTAAAATTGGGCACATATGTTTTGGATAATTGGTTATAGATAATATTAATTTACACAGAGACAATCATGGCTTAAGATTTTCAATAAAGTCTGTTATATAGATAGTGCTCAAAAGGCAATAGCTTTTTAGTAAAAAAAAGTTTTTGTTAACTCGTTGTCTCAAACCCTAGATAATATGGATTGCCCCATAAGTAATATCCAGCTCTGAATTGGTCCCCCCTATAAAGAAGCAGAAAATGCAGCATAGCTACAGTAGCAACTTGCAAATAAATGAAAAAAGAGGGAAAATCAATTGGCCAGAAAGTAAATAGGGGTCAGAAAATAGCATTACTGACTATTTTGTTTTTTACCACTTTGGCATCACAATTTTCTGATGAAGTGCATTATGCACCTATTCATCCATCGTCAGACATCAGAAAGTTCCAGGCTTTTCAGTTGCCTACATTTAAGCTATTCTTCAGCTCAAAGATTATTGATCCCCTTCATTATGATCATGATCATCATTGCTTTAAATTTCATAAATTAAATCTTTAGCTTAAAGCAAATTATTCCATTCACCCAGAGCGAGAAAGAGCAAATGTATAGTGTTTTTGTGAGAAATAGGAAAAAGGAAAAACTAATGGTTTGATGTATGAACTGTTTAGCTGAGGTCAAAGAAATTTGTTAAATATTGACAAGAATCGAATACAAAGACCAATCAGAAGGTTTCCCCATTAGATCTACCATAAATATGCAATGCAAGATACTTATCACTTGTCATTCTCTCCTCACTAACATCTTTCAGCCATTGAGTTAGAATAACTGTCTCACAAACCATGACTCTAGCTAGATATAGTAACTCTTCATTGCTTATAGAGTGGTCAAGATCAGGATAAGGCTGCAATTAAAATACATGCTAGTATCATGATGAAATCAAGGGGGTCTATTTAGGTTATAGAAAATTAGTATTCAGTTAAGAAGTTAGTTAGGAATCTGCTCTATAAATAAGAGCTTTCCATTGTATAACTATCATCTTTTATCAATCATTTTACACTATGAGTGTTTTCTATGGAACTCCTCTACTATTCTTCGAGTTGTATGATCTTTGGCCTCATCCAATGGGGCATTACTTGCATTTCTTCTCTGAATTCTAATAGGGTCAATGAATGAATTATTGAATTATTGAATTGTTGAAAACTTGAAATCACAACCAAACACCAATTTTTTTCAAGGAAGGGGAACTCTTCTTGTCCGGCTTCGAACAAGACTGTTCTATCAACCATTTCTTGGGACAACAATATGGGTGTCTGCAGTCTGCAGACTTTTATTTACACTAGGTCTATAAATTAAATGGATGATTTTTCTTTTTTGACAGAAAATTAAATGGATGCTAAGCATATACCGATTGAATAAAATAGTATTTGGAGACAGACTATACAAATTAGTATAATGCCTTAATTAAAAACCACATACTCCCCATTGACTGATATAAAATCACGTATATTGACTGATATAGAGGACCTATTTGGTTTAAGAAAATATTTCCTGTTTTCACAAAGAATTATAAAAATGTGACATGATTTTTTTTTTTTGTTTTCACCATTTTATATAGGAATATTTGAAAATAAGAAATAAAATGAAAACAAGATGATAATTATTTACGAAAATAGAAAATAGTTAAGTTTGTGCCAGCAGGCATCAGTTATTTCCTTGTTTATTGTGACATGCACATTGTGAAAAACTTGAACATAATTAAAGATCGAGATGAAGAGGTAAGTTACCGTTGCAAGGTAGTGGAGGGGAAGGAACAAAACAAGAGCCATTTACTCCTCTCCAATTGATGATGTATTCTTCTCAATTACTACTAAATCCTAAGTCCAAACCCAGCGTCCCAGCCCAACTTTTAAATCATACCACCAGGCCCACAAAACAAGAAGCAAAACAAAATTATAATATTTTTATTAAAATTTTCGATAAAAATATGCCAGCTAAAAACCCGAAAACTAAGTCAGGCATATCATTTACAATTTCAATACAATATTTAAAATGCTCATTTAATTCAGTTTTTAAATGTTTAATTTATTGATCATAAATACATTAATGTAATACAACTAAATACTATTTTCATTTATTTATAAATTATATTATCTTTTAGTTTGATTATTGTAAGTTTAAATGATAAATATTTAAATAACATTGATTTCATTTATTTTTGACACGCTTAATTAAAAACATCTTTATATAAATATTTATCATTTTATACTTTGTTTTTTTATAATTTTGGTCTACAATTGGAAAACAAATTGCAACAGAAAGTACATTAAATAAATCAATAAAATA
>PYAF01003359.1:420863-432835 GCA_007407185.1 Glycine tomentella | reverse complement strand
TGTTATCTTTTAATCATTATTTGTTTCTAAATTTTTAAAATGAATAGCAATTAAAGCCATATTAATTTTTAACAAATAAAAGGTATATATATTTTATTATTCGTATTAATAATAATTAGAAAAAAAATATTAATATAATATGAGTAATTACTATTTTAACTTATTCATACATTTTTATTTTTAATCTTATTATTACTATAATTTTAATTAAAAAATTCAAACAATATTGATTTAATTTAAAATTTGTAAATGATTAGTTATAATGTCTTTCAATTTGTTTATTCACAAGGAGTGACACAAGTTAAGTTGTTAATAATTTGTACCTTTAAGTATATGATAGTGGTCCAATTCCTAATTATGTAGATAGAACAATTTTTATAGGGTAAAGGAGTTGTCCTTTAGGGATTAGTTTAATTATCTAAGTATCATATATATATATATATATATATATATTGATCACAAATAAAGGGAAATATTAATATACATTATAATGAGTAGATATTATTTTAAATTATTTATAACTATTGTTAACTTTTAATCTTATCCTTCTAGTTTTTGCTGAATGGTTAATCTTATCCTTCTAAGTATGTACAATTTTATTTTAAAATTTTCAAGCACGTGATTCTACTAGTTTTCCTCCCCAAACAAAATAGGTCAACGTGAGAAAAGTGTTGACCGAGTTCAAGACACGCGTCGTAAAGTGATTTGACTACGATTGCGGAGTGGATCTCCTACATCGTAGACGATTACGGTATATAATAATAATATTGTATATAAATTATGTTGTTTTTCCCTCTTTGTTGCAGTGTTAGAAGCTGAACCCGTTTCGCTTTCGATCGAAGGGAAGAATAAACATTCAATTCATGGCGGCTGCAAAGCTTCAAGCTTTATGGAATCACCCAGCTGGGCCTAAAACCAGTGAGTTGATTTCGTCGAATTTGTTATTTTCTCGGGCTTCTGATTTTCATTGCTCAGTTGATTTTTTCATCTGAACTTTTTTTTCTACACATAAATCAGCGGCAGGATTTGGCATAGATTAAGAATTTTGATTTAGTAATTTGATAAAAGGTCATGTTACTGTTTGATTTACAACCTAATTTTTTTTTTATATTTTTAAATTAACCTAATTTGACTTTGGATTGCATCTTGAGAAAAGGGTTTTTTTGGGGTTGAAACGAAACTGTTGGTTAGATATTTGGGAATGTTGGAAACTTGGGCTTCGTCTATTAGTTTAATTTCTGAATATAAGGAGACGGTTGGGTAGATAAAATGAAAATGAGATGGATGACCTACAAAAAATTGAATGTTAATATTTTGTAATCTGGGTAAAGTGGAAGACACCGGCAAACAAAATTGTGCATTCAATTGAGATTCTGCTTTGAAGGATATGATCATATTCAAATATCACATTTTTTTGAAGTATAATGTTTGCTGGATTTTGTATGAAAAAACTGGAAATGCACTCGTTGTTTTCAGTAAATTGGAAGTATGATGTTGGTGTTGTATTATGACATGATTTAAAGAGTGCAGTGGAACTTGAATTTGTCTTTTTGTAAAGGAAAAATGATGGTAATTAGTTTTGGAGTTGCAGTTGGAAAGTTAACAATTGTTGAATAAAGAGTCCAGTGCAGTCATTTATAGACATAGATTTGCTTGTGTAATTGTGTTGTACTTTGTAAACATCACTTGCTCAAAGTGCCAATACCAAGTAGATTGTATTTTACAAGTGTACTGCATTAGTTTTCCCACTGATTCAAATTGTTTTCTCTTTTTATGTTTTTAGTGACCAATGTTATTATCAAGTGTTAACATTGTCTTTGTCGTCCTATATAAATGCATAGATTAACCCATTACTTTATGCAGTTCACTTCTGGGCACCTACCTTTAAGTGGGGCATCAGCATTGCCAACATTGCTGATTTCTCAAAACCACCTGAGAAACTTTCCTATCCTCAGCAAATAGGTATGCATGTACATAAACAACTGCATTTACTGTTATATATCATAGACCACTCTCCCTTCCTCCCCTCCTCCCCCTCTCTCTCTCTCCCTATCTCTGTCTCTCACCCACACACCCACATATGCTTTTTCTTATATTTGATCTTTATCTGCATATCTGGGTTCCATGAAAGGTGTAGACTGTAGACAACCTTAGTATTCAAGTTGCAGGCAGTTTTAGTGTATACCATTGTGTATTGGGTTTTGTTTATATCCTTACACTGCTGATTACTTTTTTGTTTTTTATGCAGCGGTCACAGCTACTGGAATTATCTGGTCTCGTTACAGCACTGTAATCACCCCAGTAAGTTTGATTTTTTCTAAAGACAGATTTCTTTTAACTAGTCCATTTAGACATGATTGACAGATTTCTTTTAACTAGTCCATTTAGACATGATTGACAGATTTCTTTTAACTAGTTCATTTAGACATGATTATTTATGGACCTCCAAAGAAAGCAAAACTTTGTTATTACCTTCATCACAGTACATGATGTGTACATAATTCTGGTTTGTAGTTGCATAATTCTCTTGTATTGAAAAAGTATGACCTTGTTACAACTATTTTCCATGTTACAGAAAAATTGGAACCTGTTTAGTGTAAACATTGCAATGGCAGGGACAGGCTTATACCAACTCTCACGCAAATTGCGGTAAGGGATATTTATTTAATTTAGTTTTGGATGATTTCTACTAGGTAACCTTGTGTTCTTGGGTTCTAGTCACAATCAGATTCTTCCCTCATGTGAGATTAAGGTTACATACATCTCACTCATCCTAGGCCCCAAAATATTGGGTCCATTGATCAAAAAATCAAATTTTTGATATTTTTGCACAAAGTTTAAAGAAGGCAATAGGGAGTGAAGAAAAACAATTGCTGTTTTATTTTAAACTCTGCAAATGTGATAACCTTCGCTATATTTTGGTACTGTTGCAAAAATTGTTGTTGACACAAGAACCTATTCTCCATGATACATATATTGTGTTACTTTCCAGGCATGATTATTCCGCAGAGGCGGAGGTGGAGGCGGCCATCACAAAAGAATGATGTTAAATATTTTAAAATCTCGGAAGTTATTGTGTACTTGGAGGCAGATGCCCAGGCTGTAATTTCCGTTATATAATTGTATTCTCACTTGGTAGTTCATTTGTAGTTTTGCAAGTTTCAAATTGTCAAAGCATTCTCACTTGTTTGTTTCTTCCATCTGTATTTGATTGGGGTAAAATAAGGGAATCAAGATAAGCGGGCAACTGAATACAACTGGTCCCTAATGGGCGTATTTGATATTTCTTACTATCACTATAAATCACAGGTCTTAAAGCAATCACACTTGCAGTTAATCTGCCACTTAAAACTGGTGACATTTTAATGCACCACGGTATGTGCTTTTATAGATAGCTTAAATATTGCCTAGATTTCGAATGGCTGAAATTCAGTTCCTGTTAAACTTGTAATTTTCTGCCTTTTAATTTTAGTTTTTTGTAAGGATTTTTAAAAAGAAGTGTTGAATTGATTATTTTTTGTTTTGTTGCTAAATGCTAGTGTCAACGTGACTAATGAAGTCATTAAGTGTCATCATCAAATGATCAGTACCAATAATTGTCATCAAATGATATTAAATGTCATGTTATTCATGTCACAGCCTAAAAAACAAAAAGTGTCATATTATTAGTACATCAAGATTGCAACATTGTATACTTTAAATTTTTGTAAATACAAAATAAAATATTACAGGGACTAAAAATAAAATTTACAGGAGTTAAAAATAAAAAAGTGACATTTATTGGTATGGAAAAATATTTAAGGCTTGGTTTGGTAGAGAAGAAATGGAGTGATAAGGGAGAAGTTTTTAAAAATCAGTGGGAGTCTCACTGGGTGTTTGGAAAAGATTAATAAATGTGAATCCAAGCTTCTCTCTCAACGTCCCTAGTTTAAAATAATACTCGGAAGCTTGGAGATTGGCTTCTAATTCTCGTGAATCGATTTTGTAGAAACGGAAAAGCAAACATGCTATCACACTTCTACACTACTTTAATTCAATTACTTTTTTTCTATTGCCTTTCTTTTCTTTTCTTTCTACTCTACCAAATCAACCCTTAAATGTTAACATTCCCATTAAACCGCCATCACCATTAAGTATGGTGGATCTGAGCTAATCTTTGAAATAATCTGCCAAAAATGAAAGATGAAATAAACTTAGACCATACATGATGAGGGAACCATGGTTGTAATTGTAATTCAAAAGGCCAAATGATTTAATTCTAGTCAGTAGAAAAGCATCAGAAGCACATGTCCATCAGGAATGTTATTTATTTTATTTTGAAATAAAAGAAAACAATTTAGGTCCAAACTATTGTAGTTTCAAAGTCCAGAATATCCTATTTCAATAAATATCTGGAAAAAATCTGTCCAATGATTGGGAAAAAGGTACACTATCCGTTCCTCCAATACATATTACATTCAGCCCAGCAAGGACACTCAATAAAAAAATCCATATTATAGGCATATTCGTTACAACAATCCAACCTAAAATAACCAGTGGTTGAACATAAAGCCAGGGGAAAATTCCCTTCCATCAACAAGGTATATAGACTGAATCATTTATGTTGTCACTATCTGGAGAATAATGAGACCCCTGTTCATGTTTCAGTACCACTTGAGTTAACTTGCATTACTGTCCATTTCTCGTTTGATTAGTTTTTGAATCAGAATCATGTTCATCATCATGTGATGTCAAGCCCAAACTTAAATCCAATGTGCTTTCATTCAGATCTTGCCGCACCACCTGGTTTTTGTACTGAGACCGAAATATAAGACCAAAGTCACTATTTACATATTATTAAAAAGAAATGGGATCAAGCGCTTCACTAGTCAATGCTATGGACTTTAAATTTAGTAACAGACACAACAAATTTGAGAGATGTAAATCACTTATTACCTGATTGTAATGCCCAATCCATAAATTTTTAAATTGCCTAATTTGAAGCATAAAAAGTGTCCAAAGTTAAAAATGAAAGATCAGAAGCTTCATTGCCTGATTTTAACCTCAGAAATAGTTCACTTTCATCAATTTATGCGGGTGTAGAATAGAATGTGGGCTGCAGTTATTACTTTTTAGACGATACTTTGGAAAAATGGAAGAAAATGTGGAAAAACATGAAGTAAATAAAAGAGACATGAAAAGGTTTACCTGACTTTCTTCCATTGGGACATCATTTATGTCAGGTTTTTCATCCAAAGTCTCATTCTTGCGAGTTGCTTCTGCTGCACCTGAATCAACATCAATTGGTTTAGAATCCTCGTCAACCTTCTCTGTACCCTCATTTTCTGCAGCCTCATTTTTCTGCTCCTCTAGTAGAGCAACCTGCATCATCAGACAACCAAGATTACCACACCTTCCCAAACCTAATTACCAATTTGACAGGATAAACCAGTATCAATTTATTATCATCACAAAAATCATGCATACAGAATTGATTCATAAATGGTGTAAGTGTACCACAGATGACTTCAAGTACACCATGGATCCCCTTTTTGCATTAGGCTGTGTGAATAGTTCTCACAAATGGATCCCCTTTCCATCTCCACCAAAACAATCCCGGTCTCCAACACTTTGGTTATCATTCTATTTTTCTTTTTCTTAGAACTTTAGTTCAGATATTTAAGTGATTGAGTAACGTCACTTTCTGCACTAGAGTTTTCCTTTTCATCCATCAAATAAATTGCAGACTCGCCATTATCATAAGTTGTTTCTAAATCCCAGCCTTGGACAAAACTAACCCCCCTTTTTGATAAGTCTTCTCTTTGATTAATCTTTATTTTATCATCACTCATCACCTGGAGGCTCTAGCTCAAGAGTGAATTACCATACTTCCACACCATCTTGGTGCATTAAACTAGATTGAATTTCATTTCTTAAACAAAGAACTTAGACACTTGGCATGGTAATAGCAAGGTGGGGGGATCATCAACTGTGTTTCTTGTTCTTGATTCTAGTTTCTTAAAAGTTTAGACCAAATGATAGATGAAGCAGTACTGCAGAGTGGGTAGTTTCATACTATGACATATGAATATAATCCAGCTAATTTACACCCTCCCCCCAATCCCCCAATATTTTTTTGTAGGAGTTAGAAAACTAATTTGTTCTATCTTAATGTTCAGAAAGTCACCAAAATAAAAGGCATTTTCGTTATTTAACAGAGCAACGAGAGAAAATTTGATCTCAATAAATTAAAGATACTAGCATTTCTTATCTTTCTTTCTTTCCTCCTTTGTTTATAATCACTGAGAAAAACAGATTCTATGGTATAAATGTCCAAGAATCAGAAATACCCTGCACTATCTTGATGAGTTGATTGTAAATTCCAATCAGAATTACACTTTGGAAATTCAAATACTCACACATACATACACAGGAAGCAACCAACGAACGACAACCTCTATGAAGTATCAATTAGATTCCGCCTCCCAATATCCGAACAAGCAAATCTTAACAGTAAGCAACTACAGTTAACAACCAGCTATTTGTAATCCCGTTATTCGTACATTTGCTCTCATTATCTTTTATAGATAAAAACAATTAAGAAAAAATGGATTGACATCAGTACACAACTTTCAACCGTGTTCCAAAACAAAGGGACAAAAAGAAACGAGCAAAATCGAATAAGACGCAAATTATCAGGACATTGTAATAACTAAAAGCAATCCCATTTATACAAATGCAAAGAAAACATATTACACGTGTCACCAACTATACAAGTGAAATTTCAATTCCATAAATTTTTAAATTTAATGAGTTTTCAGTAAAACCCTAAACTAATAAAAGGAGCAGAAGAATAATACCGGAACATATTTGAATTTTCTTCGAGGCGGTTCCTCGGGTGGCTCCGGCGGCGCGTCCTTGGCATTACCGTTAGCGTTGGCATTGGTGGTGGTGTTCTGGCTTTGGGAGAGAGGGGTCCACTTGTAGAGGAGAAGATGAGAGGCATTGGAAGCGTGGTTATTGACGTTGGAATTAGAGGAAGCAGAAGAGGAGGACACGTGGATCCATTTCTTCTTCCACTTCCGCACCGGTCCAGTGAACACCGTGGCCGGTCCGTACCGGGTCGAGGACCGCCCCAGCCGGGCCCCAACTCCCTCCATCTATCACAGATCTGCCAAGTTCCCGCCTCCGATCTGCCTCCGCTAACACCAACACACACGTTGTTTTTTTTTTTTTTTAAAAAAAAAAAAGCTTTATTTTACGTAGATAATATTTTGGATTTTGGGTTTGGAATTCTCTCCCTCTACAAAACCCTTTCTTCTCCTACATTCTCTAAAGACAAACAGAGCCTTTCTTTTTATCCCCTGCTTCCGTCTATGGGTGAAAGATCCACTGCGTCACTTTTTTTGTGGTGTTGTTTACGCAGTGGCCAATCAAGACCGTTCATAATGTGCAGGGTCACTGTGTATTGTGTATGATGGGAATGAACCGGGTCGGATCTCATACACTTTTGTTAAAATAGAATTTTTATAACTTTATTTTTTCAACCATCACCGTAATTAAATTTTTTATTCAGAACTTAATTATATTTAAAGGTCATTATTTCTCCTTTAATGTATTTTACTAGGATCAAATCTAAATATTTTCACAAACTCAACATAGTGTGAACTGAAATATATTCATTGGATACATACATAATTATAATTAAATTAAAATTTAGATATTAAGTTTCTTTGTTTAAACTTATTTATTAAAAAAAATTGGTGTATTTATTTAAACTAACTTTACTTTAAAAAACAGTCTTGTGCCTTTAAGAAACAAATTTTATATATTTCTTAAAAAATCATTTAAAAAAAACACTATATTAGAAGTATATTTTATATTTTAAACAAACGGACGCATAACCTTTAGATCCATATACTGTGTGACTTATTGGCAAAAAGAGACCACCATAAAAGTAGTGGGAACAAATTTATCATTTCCTATGAATGATAGTAAATGATTGTTTTGAGTTCTTCCTATTCATAAAAATGGTAGTGCTACTTCTCATCATTATCTCCAAGTGACAAAGTGAAGAGATGAATAGATACAAATGACACTCCAACTTTTAAGTCGAGCTGTCTTCCAATAGAATCACAATAAAGGAGGAGACTATGTAGTAAAATCTGAATGAGTTTGGTAAGCTATCATTGTTTAGTAGGATCCAAACTTTGTTCTCTCCCTAATGGCTTTCGTGAGATGTCTACACCATGAACACCTTGAGTCATAATAAAATATCACCATTTAAAATATCATATTTTATCCAAAATTAAAAATCCCAATTTATTCTATTCAATTTGAGTCTTTTAAATCACATCAAGTTTTGAACTTCATCATTTTCCCTTAATATAAATGGTGTCCTCTTCCTTTTGATTATGTTCTTTCCATCGGAATTCTATTACCTTGCTAAACTGTTTTTGCAATTCCAGAAGCAGGCAAAGCTTAAATTTCATTTGGAATATTTTATTTGTTTATTTTAATTTCCAATCCATCATCCTTCCTCTTCACATTTTTTTTTGCAAGAATAATACTATCCCAGTGCTTAAGTCCAACCAGTATTAGTAATAACTAATAAGACCAGTTAATCCTGAATGTTGAAGTATTATGTTCATAAAAATAAGCTCATGTGATGAGTTTTATGGTTTAAAATTTATAAATTATAAGAATTCAGTTCGGATTCGTTTAAGGTCGGGCATGAAAGTAAACTCCGTCCACATGGTATAAAAGTAAAAATAAATTTTAAGAGAGTCCAGTTGAATTTATTGAGTAAGAATATATAAATTATTATAATTTTTTTTTCACAAATAAAAAGAATCGTTGTAGATCATTGGATTTTTTAATAAAAAATATATGGATGAGATTGATTTGTACTTTTACCTTTTCCTATTTCTTCTCTTTTCTATCGAAATCGTAATGGACCATCATGTTAACGTCAATTCATAAGCTCACAAAGTTGTAGTGAATCAATTCGAATTGACAATGATTCTCTTCTTTGGGGTTTACCATCTAATACATGTGGTGTAAGGGTCGAAATAAGTCGGACCGAACTATACTTTTTCAGGCATTAGTCTAGTTTGGGTTCAAAGTGCATGGCCTCAGTTTGTCTTATTTATTTATCTGTTAAAGACTTTTTTTAAGGACATGGTTTGGTCTATATATAAAATTATGGCTCGTTCTACAAGCTTTTTAAGAATTTAGATTTTGATAATTTGACATTAAGATAAAGATAAAAATATGTATGTCAAGTTTTATAAGAGTTAAATATAAGTTATTTATAAATATAAACATATTTAAGATTTAATATAACATTTATGATAACTTATTTGAAAATATATTTTACAATAAAATGTTTAAAAAGATAATCTTACAGAGTTTAATCTATTATAACAAATTTAATGTAATAATAATACAAACAATGAATTTTATTCATTATTTTTTAAAATCCAATATTTTTTATAAGCTAAAGTTTTATTAAAATGTACTTGAGATTAAAACAGGATATCTCTTTCAAATAATCTTATCCTCAATTTTTTTTAACTTTAATATTTTTTATAAGCTAAAATATCCTCTTATATTTCCAAGTCTTCGTTTTCTTGTTGTTTTCCATCAAATCTCTCTTTTCACCTACGTGTGTCTCTCCCTTGAATCTTATTCTTTGTCCATCATTATTAATTCGAGATTAAATCTCGAATTGTTTTTGTTTATTTTATTTGTCTTTACTTAGGATAAGTGAAACGAATTCTTTTATTAGAAATGACTTTTCTTCAATCCATTACTCGTGTGAATGTAACATATTGAATACAAATAGACATCAAATGGTAGATATATTGTATATGTGAATTTGTGGTTTATTTGTCATTTAAACCATGTTTAGGCTTACTGTTTAAGTTTTTTTTTGGCTTTTTAATTTTAGTCTAAGTTTTTTCTTGTTCTCAATTTTATTTATTTTGGGCCTAACTTCATATGTGTACCCATTACCAATAAGGTCTAATTAGAAGAAAAAAAATAGAGATAAAAAAAGCCCAATTTAATATCATTTGCCTTAAATGATGATCATTTGGCCAATTAGGTTTACATTCTTCAAATACCTTATTCCCAATTCCTCTTCTTCGTATCTCTGTCGATTCCAAAACCACCTTAGAAATGCTTTCTCTTGTTCTCAATTACTACACTCTCTCATTTGTTTCCTTGAGATCCCACTCTCCACCCGTTAATGTTATTATCTGATTTTTAACTCAACGCTTGTCTCAACCAACTCATGATTCAAACTCATATATATCTTACTTGTTTCTCCTCTCTGGTTTTACTTGGAACAAGCAAAATGTAAAAAGGCGAAGTTATTGGAGATGGCTCCTCTTCGATCCATTACTCAGATGAGTGAGACATCATTGAATACAAATTATATCGGATGGTGAATGTCGTATATGTGAATGTGTCTATATGTGTGTTTTCAAATTTAATCATATACATATATACCTATTTATGTTTGTTTCTATTTTGACTTTTGATTTAGGGTTAACCATCATTTTTGTTATTTTTCTATTGATTTTGATCATTGTGGCTAAGGGTGTTCATATCCACTTTGATAAAAAAAAAATGACTCAAAAAATTGAAAATCAAAACTTTTTTTTGAATTTGTTTGGATAAATTTTTTGTCTAACCTATTGGTTTGGTTCGATTTTCTTGTGATGTCTCCAGAATCATTCTAAACCAAATTGAATCTATAATAACACATACTATGGTTGCTCTTAAAAAAATTGGTCATTATATTGTTTTCACAAATATTTCTCTCGAGTTGTGCAAGTCTTTGCTTGAATTTCTCTTTTATTTCTATTTGATTTGCTTAGCTTTCCTTATCAATTATGGTTATATATTATAATGTTCCTCTTTTATGTTAATATTTAATTATTTGATTATTAGTTTTTTTAAGATGTGTTTGAATTCACATGACTAGACACATTTTGGCATGCAATTATGATATTTAATGATTAAATTTGGTTTTATATACTAAACACATTTAATGAATTTCTATATGTCATACACTTTTTACTCATCCCTGTATTTTTTGTTGATTTCTTTTTTTTTTGTTATGTATTTTTAATATTTTGTTTTAGTCTTACCTTTTTAGGTTCTTTGGTAATTGTCAAGTATGTTAGAATAATCTTTTAATATATTTGGGATTCCAACTTGTTATGTTGTATTTGGATATTTGCTACCAATGAATTGACTAAGTCGTGAGATTCTATTTGATGCATCTTTTTTTTTTATACTTTTTTTCTTCACATCTCTTGTATTTCTCATGTGTGAATTTATATTCTATGTTGATAATTGTGATTATGCTATGAAATTTAATATTTGGAGCTATAGAAAACCATCATTATAAAATTAAAATGATTATAAGAATATGATTGAGAATGTAATTTAAGATAATCTTTAGTTATAACTTACTAATGTACTCAAACAAAAAAACAAGTGTGCACAAATTAGCAAATCCCCCAAATATTTGCTAACACACAATTACCTATTTTTTATTAGAATGAGTTGACAAGTTATAACTATATATTATCTGAAAATATAACAATGGTGTAATTTACTTTATTTATTGGGGCAGGGGGATAGGATCAATTGAAACCAATGTGTCAAATTAAAATTTGACAGCAAATCTTATTCATTCATTTTAATTTAATCTAATGGATTTTATTAATTCAGTAAAAACTCACTTGCCCTATTTCTTCAACCCTTACTTGACCTTTTCTGTAAGGACTGTTATCGCGCGGGGATTCAGGTCAGAAAACCCTGCTAAGGGTGCGGCGCCGGTGGAGTCAGGATTGGCGCTGGTGGCACTAAATGTAATAGCTTGAATTCGTATATGTTAAGCTTAGTTAAGCATGAATCTAAGTTTTATGGTGGTTCTGGCCTATGGCGCGACACACTTGGGGTGCGGCGCGACGCGC
>PYAF01003359.1:390475-409416 GCA_007407185.1 Glycine tomentella | reverse complement strand
AGTTAAATTGTTAATAATTTGGACCTTTAAGTATATGATAGTGGTTCAATTCCTAATCATGTAGATAGAACAATTTTTATAGGGTAAAGGAGTTGTCCTTTAGGGATTAGTATAATTATCTAAGACTTTAAACTTTATTTTTTTTTCTTTCTAAATTTGTATAACAAATCACAACTGAAGTCTAATAGTTATTTATAAATAAACAAAAATATTTTTTATCATATATATATTGATCACAAATAAAGGGAAATATTAATATACATTATACTGAGTAGATATTATTTTTAATTATTTATAACTATTGTTAACTTTTAATCTTATCCTTCTATTTTTTGCTGAATGGTTAATCTTATCCTTCTAAGTATGTACAATTTTATTTTAAAATTTTCAAGCACGTGATTCTACTAGTTTTCCTCCCCAAACCAAAATAGGTCAAAGTGAGAAAAGTGTTGACCGAGTTCAAGACACGCGTCGTAAAGTGATTTGACTACGATGGCGGGTGGATCTCCTACATCGTAGACGATTACGGTATATAATAATAATATTGTATATAAATTATGTTGTTTTTCCCTCTTTGTCGCAGTGTTAGAAGCTGAACCCGTTTCGCTTTCGATCGAAGGGAAGAATAAATACTCAATTCATGGCGGCTGCAAAACTTCAAGCTTTATGGAATCACCCAGCTGGGCCTAAAACCAGTGAGTTGATTTCGTCGAATTTTTTATTTTCTCGCGCTTCTGATTTTCATTGCTCAGTTGATTTTTTCACCTGAACTTTTTTTTCTATACATAAATCAGCGGCAGGATTTGGCATAGATTACGAATTATGATTTAGTAATTTGATAAAAAGGTCATGTTACTGCTTGATTTACAACCTAAGTTTTTTTTTATATATTTTTAAATTAACCTAATATGACTTTGGATTGCATCTTGAGAAAAGGGTTTTTTTGGGGTTGAAACGAAACTGTTGGTTAGATATTTGGGAATGTTGGAAACTTGGGCTTCGTCTATTAGTTTAATTTCTGAACATAAGGAGACGGTTGGGTAGATAAAATGAAAATGAGATGGATGACCTACAAAAAATTGAATGTTAATATTTTGTAATCTGGGTAAAGTGGAAGACACCAGCAAACAAAATTGTGCATTCAAATGAGATTCTGCTTCGAAGGATATGATCATATTCAAATATCACATTTTTTTGAAGTATAATGTTTGCTGGATTTTGTATGAAAAAACTGGAAATGCACTCCTTTTTTTCAGTAAATTGGAAGTATGATGTTGGTGTTGTATTTTGACATGATTTAAAGAGTGCAGTGGAACTTGAATTTGTCTTTCTGTAAAGGAAAAATAATGGTAATTAGTTTTGGAGTTGCAGTTGGAAAGTTAACAATTGTTGAATAAAGAGTCCAGTGCAGTCATTTATAGACATAGATTTTCTTGTGTAATTGTGTTGTACTTTGTAAACATCACTGGCTCAAAGTACCAATACCAAGTAGATTGTATTTTACAAGTGTACGGCATTAGTTTCCCACTGATTCAAATTGTTTTCTCTTTTTATGTTTTTAGTGACCAATGTTATTATCAAGTGTTAACATTGTCATTGTTGTCCTATATAAATGCATAGATTAACCCATTACTTTATGCAGTTCACTTCTGGGCACCTACCTTTAAGTGGGGCATCAGCATTGCCAACATTGCTGATTTCTCAAAACCACCCGAGAAACTTTCCTATCCTCAGCAAATAGGTATGCGTGTACATAAACTACTTCATTTACTGTTATCTATCAGAGACCACTCTCCCTTCCTCCCCTCCTCCCCCTCTCTGTCTCTCACGCACACACCCACATATGCTTTTTCTTATATTTGATCCTTATCTGCTTATCGGGGTTCCCTGAAAGGTCTAGACAACACTTAGTATTCAAGTTGCAGGCAGTTTTACTGTATACCATTGTGTATTGGGTTTTGTTTATATCCATACATTGCTGATTACTTTTTTGGTTTTTATGCAGCGGTCACAGCTACTGGAATTATCTGGTCTCGATACAGCACTGTAATCACCCCAGTAAGTTTGATTTTTTCTAAAGACAGATTTCTTTTAACTAGTGCACTTAGACATGATTGACAGATTTCTTTTAACTAGTTCATTTAGACATGATTATTTATGGACCTCCAAAGAAAGCAAAACTTTGTTATTACCTTCATCACAGTACATGATGTGTACATAATTCTTGTTTGTAGTTGCATAATTCTCTTGTATTGAAAAAGTATGACCTTGTTACAACTATTTTCTATGTTACAGAAAAATTGGAACCTGTTTAGTGTAAACATTGCAATGGCAGGGACAGGCTTATACCAACTCTCACGCAAATTGCGGTAAGGGATATTTATTTAATTTAGTTTTGGATGATTTCTACTTGGTGACCTTGTGTTCTTGGGTTCTAGTCACAATCAGATTCTTCCCTCATGTGAGATTAAGGTTACATACATCTCACTCATCCTAGGCCCCAAAATATTGGGTCCATTCATCAAAAAATAAAATTTTGATATTTTTGCACAAAATTTAAAGAAGGCAATAGGGAGTGAAGAAAAACAATTGCTATTTTATTTTAAACTCTGCAATGTGATAACCTTCGCTATATTTTGGTACTGTTGCAAAAATTGTTGTTGACACAAGAACTTATTCTCCATGATACATATATTAACTTGTGTTACTTTCCAGGCATGATTATTCCTCAGAGGCGGAGGTGGAGGCGGCCATCACAAAAGAATGATGTTAAATATTTTAAAATCTCGGAAGTTATTGTTTACTTGGAGGCAGATACCCAGGCTGTAATTTCCGTTATATAATTGTATTCTTACTTGGTAGTTCATTTGTACTTTTGCAAGTTTCAAACTGTCAAAGCATTATCACTTGTTTTTTTCTTCCATCTGTATTTGATTGGGGTAAAATAAGGGAATCAAGATAAGCGGGCAACTGAATACAACTGGTCCCTAATGGGCGTCTTTGATATTTCTTACTATCATTATAAATCACAGTCTTTGATATTTCTTACTATCATTATAAATCACAGGTCTTAAAGCAATCACGCTTGCAGTTAATCTGCCACTTAAAACTGGTTAGCATTTTAATGCACCACGGTATGTGCTTTTATAGATAGCTTAAATATTGCCTAGATTTCGAATGGCTGAAATTCAGTTCCTGTTGAACTTGTAATTTTCTGCTTTTTAATTTTAGTTTTTTTGTAAGTATTTTTAAAAAAAAAGTGTTGAATTGATTTTTTTTGTTTTGTTGCTAAATGCTAGTGTCAACGTGACTAATGAAGTCATTAAGTGCCATCATCAAATGATCAGTACCAATATTTGTCATCAAATGATGTTAAATGTCATGTTATTCATGTCACAGCCTAAAAAGTAAAGTGTCTTTATTATAGGACATCAGCAAGATTGCAACATTTTATACTTTAAATTTTTGTAAATACAAAATAAAATATTACAGCGACTAAAAATAAAATTAATTTACAGGAGTTAAAAATAAGTGACATTTGTTGGTATGGAAAAATATTTAAGGCTTGGTTTGGTAGAGAAGAAATGGAGTGATAAGGGAGAGAAGTTTTTAAAAATCAGTGGGAGTCTCACTGGGTGTTTGGAAAAGATTAACAAATGTGAATCCAAGTTTCTCTCTCAACGTCCGTAGTTTAAAATACACGGAAGCTTGGAGATTAGCTTCTAATTCTGGTGAATCGATTTTGTAGAAACGGGAAAATCGATTTTGTAGAAACGGGAAAGCAAACATGCTATCACACTTATACACTACTTTAATTCAATTACTTTTTCTCTATTGCCTTTCTTTTCTTTTCTTTCTACTCTATCAAATAAACCCATAAATGTTACCATTACCATTAAACCACCATCACCATTAAGTATGGTGGATCTGAGCTAATCTTTGAAATAATCTACCAAAAATGAAAGATGAAATAAACTTAGACCATACATGATGAGGGAGCCATGGCAGCAATTGTAATTCAAAATGCCAAATGATTTAATTCTAGTCAGTAGAAAAGCATCAGAAGCACATGTCCATCAGGAATGTTATTTATTTTATTTTGAAATAAAAGAAAACAATTTAACTATTGTAGTTTCAAAGTCCAGAATATCCTATTTCGATAAATATCTGGAAAAAATCTGTCCAGTGATTGGGAAAAAGGTACACTATCCGTTCCTCCAATACATATTACATTCAGCCCAGCAAGGACACTCAATAAAAAAAAAAAATCCATATTATAGGCATATTCGTTACAATAGTCCAACCTAAAATAACCAGTGGTTGAACATAAAGCCAGGGGAAAATTCCCTTCCATCAACAAGGGATATAGATTGAATCATTTATGTTCTCACTATCTGGAGAATCATGAGACCCCTGTTCATGTTTCACCACCACTTGAGTTAACTTGCATTACTGGCCATTTCTCGTTTGATTAGTTTTTGAATCAGAATCATGTTCATCATCATGTGATGTCAAGCCCAAACTTAAATCCAATGTGCTTTCATTCAGATCTTGGCGCACCACCTGGTTTTTGTACTGAGACTGAAATATAAGACCAAAGTCACTATTTACATATTAAAAAGAAATGGGATCAAGCCCTTCACTAGTCAATGCTATGGACTTTAAATTTAGAAACAGACACAACAAATTTGAGAGATGTAGATCACTTATTACATGATTGTAATGCCCACAGTTAAAAATTGCCTAATTTGAAGCATAAAAAGTGTCCAAAGTTAAAAATGAAAGTTCAGAACCTTCATTGACTGATTTTAACCTCAGAAATAGTTCACTTTTATCAATTTATGCAGGTGTAAAATAGAATGTGGGCTGCAGTTATTACTTTCTAGACTATACTTTGAAAAAATGGAAGAAAACGTGGAAAAACATGAAGCAAATAAAAGAGACATGAAAAGGTTTACCTGACTTTCTTCCATTGGGACATCATTTATGTCAGGTTTTTCATCCAAAGTCTCATTCTTGCGAGTTGCTTCTGCTGCACCTGAATCAACATCAATTGGTTTAGAATCCTCGTCAACCTTCTCAGTACCCTCATTTTCTGCAGCCTCATTTTTCTGCTCCTCTAGTAGAGCAACCTGCATCATCAGACAACCAAGATTACCACACCTTCCCAAACCTAATTACCAATTTGACAGAATAAACCAGTATCAATTTATTATCATCACAAAAAGCATGAATACAGAATTGATTCATAAATGGTGTAAGTGTACCACAGATGACTTCAAGTACACCATGGATCCCCTTTTTGCATTGGGCTGTGTGAATAGTTCTCACAAATGGATCCCCTTTCCATCTCCACCAAAACAATCCTGGTCTCCAACACTTTGGTTATCATTCTATTTTTCTTTTTCTTAGAACTTTATTCAGATATTTAAGTGATTGAGTAACGTCACTTTCTGCACTAGAGTTGTCCTTTTCATCCATCACATAAAATGCAGACTTGCCATTATCATAAGTTGTTCAAAATCCCAGCCTTGGACAAAACTAACCCCCCTTTTCGATAATTTTTCTCTTTGATCAATCTTTATTTTATCATCACTCATCACCTCAAGGCTCTAGCTCAAGATTGAATTACCATACTTCCACACCAACTTGGTGTATTCAAACTAGATTGAATTTCATTTCTTAAACAAAGAACTTAGACACTTGGCATGGTAATAGCAAGGTGGGGGGGATCATCAACTGTGTTTCTTGTTCTTGATTCTAGTTTCTTATAAGTTTAGACCAAATGATAGATGAAGCAGTTCTGCAGAGTGGGTAGTTTCATACTATGACATATGAATATTAACCAGCTAATTTACACCCTCCCCCCAATCCCCCAATATTTTTTTGTAGGAGTTAGAAAACTAATTTTTTCTATCTTAATGTTCAGAAAGTCACCAAAATAAAAAGGCATTTTCATATTTTACAGAGCAACGAGAGAAAATTTGATCTTAACAAATTAAAGATACTAGCATTTCTTATCTTTCTTTCTTTTCTCCTTTGTTTATAATCACTGAGAAAAACAGATTCTATGGTATAAATGTCCAAGAATCAGAAATACCCTGCACTATCTTGATGAGTTGATTGTAAATTCTAATCAGAATTACACCTTGGAAATTCAAATATTCACACATACATACACAGGAAGCAACCAACGAACGACAATCTCTATTAAGTATCAATTAGATTCCGCCTCCCAATATCCGAACAACCAAATCTTAACACGAAGAAACTACAGTTAACAACCAGCTTTTTGTAATCCCGTTATTCCTACATTTGCTCTCATTATCTTTTATAGATAAAAACAATTAAGAAAAAATGGATTGACATCAGGACACAACTTTCAACCGTGTTCCAAAACAAAGGGACAAAAAGAAACAAGCAAAACCGAATAAGACACAAATTATCAGGACATTGTAATAACTAAAAGCAATCCCATTTATACAAATGCAAAGAAAACATATTACACGTGTCACCAACTATACAAGTGAAATTTCCATTCCAAAATTTTTAAATTCAATGAGTTTTCAGTAAAACCCTAAACTAATAAAAGGAGCAGAAGAATAATACCGGAACATATTTGAATTTTCTTCGAGGCGGTTCCTCGGGTGGCTCCGGCGGCGCGTCCTTGGCATTACCGTTAGCGTTGGCGTTGTTGGTGGTGTTCTGGCTTTGGGAGAGAGGGGTCCACTTGTAGAGGAGAAGATGAGAGGCATTGGAAGCGTGGTTATTGGTGTTGGAATTAGAGGAAGCAGAAGAGGAGGACACGTGGATCCATTTCTTCTTCCACTTCCGCACCGGTCCAGTGAACACCGTAGCCGGTCCGTACCGGGTCGAGGACCGCCCCAGCCGGGCCCCAACTCCCTCCATCTGTCACAGATCTGCCAACTTCCCGCCTCCGATCTGCCTCCGCTAACACCAACACACACGTTGTTTTTTGTTTTTAAAAAAAAAGAAAGTTTTATTTTACGTAGATAATATTTTGGATTTTGGGTTTGGAATTCTCTCCCTCTACAAAACCCTTTCCTTTCCTACATTCTCTAAAGACAAACAGAGCCTTTCTTTTTATCCCCTGGCTTCCGTCTATGGGTGAAAGATCCAGTGCGTCACTTTTTTTTGTGGTGTTGCTTACGCAGTGGCCAATCCAGACCGTTCATAATGTGCAGTGTCACTGTGTAGTGTGTATGATGGGAATGAACCGGGTCGGATCTCATACACTTTTGGTAAATAGAATTTGATAACTTTTATTTTTTCAATAATTAAATTTTTTATTCTTAACTTAATCACACTTAAAACTTATTTTTTCTCTCCTTAGATGTATTTTACTAGAATCAAATCTAAATTTTTCTTCTCAAACTCATATGTTGTGAACTGAATTATATTCATTAGATACATGCATAATTATAAGTAAATTAAAATTTAGATATTAAGTTTATCTGTTTCAATTTATTTGCTAAAAATTATTTTTTAAAATAATTGGTGTGTTTATTTAAACTATTTTTACTTTAAAAAACAGTTTTGTGCTTTTAAGAAACAAATTTTATATATTTCTTAAAAAATCATTTAAAAAAAAACTATATTAGAAGTATATTTTATATTTTAAACAAACGGACGCATAACCTTTAGATCCATATACTGTGTGACTTATTGGCAAAAACCAAAAAGAGTCCACCATAAAAGTAGTGGGAACAAATTTATCATTTCCTATGAATGATAGTAAATATGTTTTGAGGTCTTCCTATTCATAAAAATAGTAGTGCTACTTCTCATCATTATCTCCAAGTGACAAAGTGAAGAGATGAATACATACAGATACAGATGACACTCCAACTTTTAAGTCAAGCTGTCTTCCAATAGAATCACAATATAGGAGGAGACTGCGTAGTAAAGTCTGAATGAGTTTGGTAAGCTATCATTGTTTAGTAGGATCCAAACTTTGTTCTCTCCCTAATGGCTTTCGTGAGATATCTTTACACCATGAACACCTTGAGTCGTAATAAAATATCACCATTTAAAATATCATATTTTATCCAAAATTAAAAGTCCCAATTTATTCTATTCAATTTGAGTCTTTTAAATCACATCAAGTTTTGAACTTCATCATTTTTCCTTAATATAAATGGTGTCCTCTTCCTTTTGTTTATGTTCTTTCCATCAGAATTCTATTACCTTGGTAAACTGTTTTTGCAATTCCAGAAGCAGGCAAAGCTTAAATTTCATTTAGAATATTTTATTTGTTTATTTTAATTTCCAATCCATCATCCTTCCTCTTCACATTTTTTTTTTGCAAGAATAATACTATCCCAGTGCTTAAGTCCAACCAGTATTAGTAGCAACTAATAAGACCAGCGAATCCTGAATATTGCAGTATTATGTTCATAAAAATAAGCTCATGTGATGAGTTTTATGGTTTAAAATTTATAAATTATAAGAATTCAGTTAGGATTCGTTTAAGGTCGGGCATGAAAGTAAACTGCGTCCACATGGTATAAAAGTAAAAATAAATGTTAAGAGAGTCCAGTTGAATTCATTGAGTAAGAATATATAAATTATTATCAAAAAAATATTTATTTTTATTTTCACAAATAAAAAAATGGATTGTTGTAGATCATTGGATTTTTAATAAAAATATATGGATGAGATTGGTTCGGACTTTTACTTTTTTCTCTTTCTTCTCTTCTTTATCGATATCATTGTGAACCATCATGTCAAGGTTAATTCATAAATTCACTAAGTTGTAGTGAATCAATTCGAATGGACGATGATTCTCTTCTTTGGGGTTTACCATCTAATGCATGTGGTGTAAGGGTGAAAATAAGTAGAACATAACTAGACTTTTTTAGGCATTAGTTTAGTTTGGGTTCAAAGTGCATGGTTTGAACTTGTCCTGTTTATCCGTCAAAGGCTTTTTTTAAGGATATGGTTTGGTCTACATAAAATTATGAGATAGAGATAAAAATATGTATGCGAATTTTTATAAAAATTAAATATAAGTTATTTATATAATCTAGACATATTTTAAGATTTAATATAGCATTTATAATAACTTATTTTAAAAATATTTTACAATAAAACATTTAAAAAGATAAATCATTGTAAGAGTTTAATATAATTATAACAAATTTAATGTAGTAATAATACAAACAATGAATTTTTATTTATTTTATTTTTAAAAATCCAGTATTTTTTATAAGCTAAAGTTTTATTAAAATGTACTTGAATTTAACATAGGGTATGTCATTCAAATAATTTATCCTCAATTTTTTTTTAACTTCAATATTTTTTATAGGCTAAAATATCCTCTTATGTTTCCAAGTCTTCATTTTCTTGTTGTTTTCCATCAAATCTCTCTTTTGGGTGGACTAGCGCGTTCGGTCGGGGTCAAGCATTGAAAATGGATTGGGCTAGGCAAGCCTATTTTCTATATGGGCCTCAATTTTTGAAGTCCAATTTGACCTTGTGGTTTATATTGGCTTGTTTTACATTTTTTTTGTCTAAATTTATACAAATTCAAAAAAAAAGTAATAAGTTAGATAAATATTAGGCCAAAATTAGGCCCAATTGAATTTGGACATGTATTTCTTGAGTTTAGTATGACCTGACGGGACCATCGAGCTAGCCCAAATAGGCTCGGATCTATTCGGGTCAATATTTTCTCAGTCAAGCTCGACCCGATCAGACAACTAACGAGTTGGTCCAGTTGATTTTGCTTGTTCTAGTAGAAGGGACGTAGAAATTTAGATGTAGATAAATTAATATTAAAATGTTTATTTTTTTAATATATAATTAAAAACTTAAATATTAAATATATCATTGTTTTTTGTTTTAGTGCATTTAAATTATATTTATTTTTGTAAGTTAATAATGACATGACATTTCTATACTAATGTGATACGATAACATCATCAAATAATGACATAACATGATGATTTCATTTTGTTATACCATTATTTTTTTCTCAGAAACTAATCATAAAAATGAAAGGCAAATCAAACATGATAATTTGCATGGACTAAAACATTTTTTTTTGTAAGGAGGAGATACAAAATAACATTAAATTATAGGGACAAAAATATATTCAATCTAATATTTTAAATTTGATTAAATTTATTTACCCTTCTCCTTTCGTACTCATCTTATTGAACGACCATGATCTTTCCTCAGCGTAGAGCAGCACTGTGACACTGACAATGAATACCGAGTCATCAGCCCCGTGTTCACCCCTAATGCCTTCTAGGGTTAAGGTTACAGCGTCGAGCTCGCAACCAAAATTTGTACTTTGGTAATCTTCCAAAATTTCTTTCACCAGCACTTTTTTTATTATCTGATATTGTTGGTTATTGAGTTTATTTGATTTTGATGTTGATATAGCGAGGCTACATGTAGGCATGTACAAAGGGAAGGGTGGGAACGAAAATCCAGTACTCTGGATCTTGAATGTGCCATGGCTGTAGCTAAATCAAAGGTCATTCCTTGGTGATCACTTTGCCTTTGTGCCATTCTGAAATCAAAATGTAGCCGATGATGATATCAGTTACCAAATACCATCTTTCGGGACTGAATGGCTTCCTTGCCTTGCTGTTATTCTGCAATTCTGAGGCTACTTATTATCGTTGTTATTATTATTTGATTAAGATATAAGTATTATTTGGTGTCTTGAAAATGGCTTTTGATTTTGTGATTTAAAAAGTCTTGAATTTGTTGTAGGCAAACTCGTGTTTGTGTTTTGATAATTATCCCAGTTGAAAATGTTGGGTTATTTATTTGATTTAGATGTTGTGTTGGTGAGGCTACATGTACCAAGGGAAGGGTTGGAGCATAAAAGCTGTACCCTTGATCTTGAATGTGCCATAGAGGCTGTAGCTATATCAATTCCATTGCAGAAGCTAACTGGCCCGTTGTTATGATATCCTTTTGGGGTCTCTGCCAACAAATCTGCTTACCGAGCTTCTCACATTCACTCTCTGCCTCTTAAAAGTTCATTTTTTACCCTTTTGGGTTTGTGCTGAGAAGGAGAGAAGAGGAAAATAAGCCTACGATTTCGCTTTTTTTGAAGACCCTTCTCTTACATTGAACACTTGCTAATTACAATGGTCACTTTCCAGGCAATCTGCTTTGATTTTTCAGCAGCTTGCGTCTATGGGTGCCTACATACACATTGCATACATTCTTTTTATTTTTTTCTTTGCCTTTGCTAAAATTTGGAATTCCTATATTTGAATTTATCTGCTTCCAAGTGTCTTTACTTATCTATCCAAATTACAGTGTAGCTACCTGCCGATGATGATAATAGTCACCAAAACCATCTTTCGGGACTGAATGGCATTGTCATGCCTTGCTGTTATTATTCTGCAATTCTGAGGCGTGGCTATATAAGTTTAATTTTATTTTCGTTCTCCCTCATGTATTTTTACTAGTTTCAATTAATCACTTTGTTTTCACTCTTGTGTTAATTAGACTTGCTAAATAATCTTAAGGCTTGCAGATTTCTAGTGACTTGATATTATGCTTATAGATATTTGCTATGAAAATGATAGTACTGCCCGGAGAGAAAGAGGAGCTTTGGAAATTGGATTGTAAAGAAAGGGAAGATATTTATTTTTAAAATAAACAAAAAATATATTAAATTTATTTTACTTTGTCAGCCCTCTTCTAAATTCATGCTCATACTTCCTCTGGTCCTTTTTATAATAAATAGATTTTAGTGTGAAATACTCGGCAGTGTTCTAAAACAGCAGGTCTTTGAGCTCTGTAGTATGAAAGGACTAATTGCCTGATTGTATTTGTATCTGAAAATGTAACTTCGTTCGTCCGCAACGAATTTTTCCTGCTTGAAATATTGCATGCAAAATTGAGTTTTTGCCGGTGAAGACGACTTTCTCTGTTTCACTCAATGAGTCAATACAGACAATCCCTCAAAGAACGATACTGAATTGGTGGTTAGCCTATAGTTCCTTGGATCTCTAAAGTAGAAAAATAAACTACCTATTGACAAAATTTTAGACTATATTCCTGTATGGTTTATTTCATGCTTGTACATTAGTGATCTTACATGTAAAACAGCTTTTTCCGAGGCTTGTGGTTCTCTTTCTACATGTCTAAAGAACCCGCATATTGCTGCCGTCTTCCTGGCGTGGACTGATTCGGTGAAGAGGACTTTGAACTTCATCCTTGAAGTTTGTACTTCGGCAAATCTCAGATGGTAAGAAAAATGCTGTTTTCTAGTTTCAAAGAATGACATGATAATATTTAATTATAATAGATTATAATATAATTACTAAAGGATACTGAACTGTTGTCATCATCGTAGTCTCATCACTATCATTACTATTGTTGCTTTTGACACAATCACCATTATCATTATCACTGTCAACAACATCATAATTTTGGCTTCTGTTACTATCACCACCAATGTTTGGTATCATCACCTTTATTATCACTATCGTTGCTATCACAATTGCCTGAAGGCTGTGCAAGGTGTGAAAAAGACATTGAAGGATGACGCTTGAAGGAAGACACGAGAGGAAAGCAAGGGACAACTAAAAAAGTTTAAAGGTAGAGGAAGTGTAGATAGGGATGACAATGGGTAGAGTATGGGTAGAGTCCTATAGTACTTGTCCCCATATCCACATTTAAAAATGATATTCATAACTGATCTTAAACCCAAACAAGCGGATAATAATTTTAATTCTCATATTCTGGTACCTTAGGTACCTATATATATGTATATATATGTGTGTATGAGAGAGAGATATTAAGATGTTAATAAATTAATGTTAAAGCATTTCTTTTATTTTAATATATCATTTTTTGATTTTATTCTTTATAAATTATGTTTGTTTTGATTTTAATCATTGTAAATTAATGATGATGGGGTACGTTGACATCATCAAGTGATGATATGACATGATGCTATCATCATTATGTTTGTCAAATCATTTTCAAAAAAGCAAAATAAATTTAATTTGTAAGAACTAAAGTAATTTTTTAAGGACAAGAATAAAAAAATACTAAATTGCGAAACAAAAAATATATATATTTAAGTGTAGATTTTTAAAACTTTTAGGCAATTATCTTGGTCATATAGTTTTTTCATTTAATATTCTTTGTGAAGTTTTGTTGAGTCATAAGGTTTTGTCTTCTTTATTGTTGTATGGTATGAAAATAAAAGACATCTAAACTACAATTTTTATTGAATAAGGTACTACATCATAATTACAATACTTAAAAAATAATACATTGATTACGGAAGATGTTTAGATAATATTATATGTAAAGTTTTAACTGTTTTTTTCGTAAGCTAAAGTTTTTATTAAAAGTCAAGCAAGAGATGCAACTTAGCAAAACACCACGAACTGAAAGTACAATTTGGACAAAATAGAAAGTTGATATCTAAGTGCACTATACCAATCGAAATGGCGCCAACCTACCAAAAATCCTATTTGAGTTTGTCTAAGTGATGAAATTCCTTTATGTGATATTTTTCATGGATTCTTATTGAATTAAAAATTATTTTCTTTATAGTTGTGTGATATGATGATAATCTTAAACCAATGCTTAATATCATATCACATTACCACAAAAAAGACAAATTTCAACTCAATAATAGTCCTCAGAGGATATTATATGAAAGAATCTCTTAACCCAGACAATTGCCTCAAAGATTTGAATATAATATTATATATGCATCTTTCGTATATTAATGTAATATTTATAAGTGTAGCAGCTGTGATATAATATTTATTCAATAAATATCGTAGCTGTGATTATGGTATAAATAGGTAGATCTTCAATTCGGCACATTTTTATGAACAAAACTTTACATACAGTGCCCTAGGCACTATTATTATTACTGTTGTTGACCAATAAAATCATAAGACATGTTTTATATTTTCAACATCGTCCAACTCTAAACACCGTGGATCCTTTTTCGTCTTCTCTTCGTCCCATATTGCCCAGATTAATAAACGCAACTTACCTCCACCAACAATTGGCCAGACATGCTTCACAAGGTCGCAACTCCTGAAAACGTCGAAGTCGACAAAGACGCCATCGCAACCAAGCAGAGTCCACGATAATGTTTGCATTTTGTCGACTCGGCTGGGTTTGAGGGCAACATCAGCGAGAATGGTGTCAATGCTGCAACAAAGAGGACAACAAGGAGTCTGCCAAGCTGTTCGGTCTGCTCAAGCAGGTCGTAGGGGGCGGCAATGAGAATTGTGAACAAAAATCAGTAAAAAAAAATGGTAATTAATATGCAAGCATTGGGACGCTTTCGAACTGCTTTGGACTTTAAAACAATATGTTCCTGTGATCAGGTGTCAACTTAAAATTTCTCTTTTATCATCCTTCAACATCGTCCTAATGTTGCTCATGACCCCGGCAAACAATCTCGATGTTGTCGGTGCCAACCTCTCCCTTGGTGCAGATCATGGGGACCAGCGGAGGGCCTTGCCGAGGTTGAGGCAGCCGTAGACAAAAGAGATGCAGAAGTTGTGTGTTGATATGTAGTTAAGGTCGACAAGGTGAGAATTGGATGATGTGGAAAAATAAAATGTGTGTTATAATTTTATTGTTACAGTAAGAACAACACTGTATATAAGTTTTGTCCATGTCTTTATACCGTGAGTGTTTTTATTTCTTTCTTGTATCAAATAGTTCGGAATTGTCTCAGTTTTTTTCTCTCCATCTTTTTAAGTTTTCTAGACAAAATTTATATTGTATAATTTTATTTCTCAGTATATTTATTTTAAATCAATATTCTTAAATATCCATGTATTAAATTAATTCATATATTATAATGTTGTCAAATTCATTTTCTTAAATTTAAGATAATACCACTATTTTAATTTAAGCTCTAAATACTTGTGTAGATTCTCTTGTCTCTCACGCAACTATAGTTACTTTCTTCTGCCGGTGAGATTGCATTCCCCCTTCTATGGCAACAGAATACAACAGTAATAGAATGAGCCTTCCTAACTATAGATTCTCTTGATAGATATAAGTTGATCTTTCATGGGTTTTGTCTCCCATGACTAGCTTTCATGGGTTTTGTCTCCCATGACTTTTGTACATCCCATCCCCGCTTTTTCTTTATTTAATGATATTTCTTTGGCTTGTGTTTCCTTTGAGCCAGATAGTGGTGTCGACCTGGTTGGAATTATTTATCTGTGACTGAGTATTCAAGCCGATCTTTATTCAAAAAGAAGAAGCTCTAAATAGATCTTTGTAATCATCTCTAGATCTTTTAAATAATCGATCCATCCATCTGCTCTCGTTATCTATCTCTATCTAGGGATATATATATATATATATATATATATATATATATTATTTCTCAATTTTCATTATTGGAATGAGCTCAAGCTTTTGTTTATGTTTGATCAGAGAATGATGAAGACACCTCAAGTTCTAATGATATCAAAGAATTTGATTAAGATATCATGATGTTATAGATAGATGTAAATTTATTGTCAAGAAGAATTAAGGTAGCGTTTGATTTGAATATTTATTTTCTCTTTTTGTTTTTTTTTTTTTTCAAAATTTATAAAATATGTATTAAGAAGAAAGTATTCTTAGTTGTTATCACATTTTTACTTCTTCAAAAAAGACGAAAAACGTTAAAAATGCTGTTTTCAATTTTGGATTTGTTCTTTAAAATCTTTTCATATAAAATATTTCTTGAATTTTAAGTAAACGTAATTTTACTCCTATTTTCTTTTTTCTTTGAAAATAAAAATAAAAAACACTCTAATCTAAGTGCTACCTAAAAAATCTTGAATGATCATAGGCTTTTCTTTGCTGTCTTAATTGGAGAGTTTTGAACAACTTGGACCAAAGTAATTGGCCTTAATAGAACAAATGTTGGAACTGATGTGGTATTCGTGAGTGATATTGTGACATGTTTTTTTTTGTCATAAATGGCAATGTTGAACACCTGAAGTTGAGATTGAGTTGGCTGTGGCAATAGAGTAGCTAGCAAAGCATACAGACTCGTATTAGTACTAATTTTTCTTCTTCTTTGGCTTCGATAAAAAAGAAATTGCCTAGGAATCATCATCTCATTAAAATTGCCACATTGAAAAGAAATAGTAAAAAAAATTATGCATTTAATGATATTAGACTCCGAGAACAGTGAAGAACGACTTTTGAATGAAGCAAACTTGTTATTGTGTTGCTTCTGCTGGTGTTCATTATTGAATTTGACGATCTAAATTACTGTAAGTAAACTGATTTGAATTAGTTTAATTTATATTTTTCCACTTCAAATTTGAACAAAATAATAAATTGATGCATGCATCTAGAGACTAGAATGGTGAAGTGGTACACTCACTATATATATGGTCCACTCACTATACAAAGTTATTTCAATTTTAAAGTGAGACTATCTCGATCGCTTTCTAGAAGTGGTAGAGTTGAATAATTTATATTGTAATTTAGCTTTTGGTGAATAATTTATCCACATATGTTATACTAGTAGTTTATTCCTGATGATGTGCCACTGCGTGGCGCAATACAGTTCATTTTGGGGGACCACTGGCACTAGGCATGCATAGGAAGTTGGAGGCAGACCAATACAAATGTCTTTGCAATTATCTTTCAGCTGCTCTGCCAATGCCATTTGGATTGGAATTGAAGGCTGTATATATAGATCCTTTTCCATTTGCCAAGAAAACGATTCTTTATCTTACTGTACAATGATTTTTCTTTAACATTATCTTCCCATATAAATAAAAAAAATGCTAGCATAGCAATGAACCTTGCTTACTAGTTACCACATCTATGATCTACCTATAAGACAAAAACATGCCAGAGCTGTGCATCGGAGAAATTGTTCTCAATTCAGCACTTTTTGAGGCTAAGGCACTTCACAGTTCACACCAGCACTCATGGACTCCAATTCCAACCACCAAGAAAAGCACTTCTATACAAATATAATGAATATGATTTCAATCATGCACCAAGGTTATCAGAATTAAGCACAGCTGTCAAATGGCCGATTCTGAACCCAGTATTAGTGGCATAAACATCCCTGCAATTGTGTCCTTTCACAGGTCGTACTTCAAATCCCATGGACCTTTTAGGAAACAAAGACTCATCAGAAGACAATGGCAATGATGCCCTTTTAGTTGCAACTGCGTTGGTTGTTCGCTTGTAAGCACTGAACCACTTGGCTTGCATGTACACATTTCTCCTCCATGGTGGTATGTGCAGGTTCATTCTTTTCATGGATCCCTTAAGAGCATTGCACATCAGCCTTACAACCTGCTTCATCTCTTCCACTTTACCCACAAATATCAATGGGAAAACATCTAGCAAGGAAGAATATTGATCTGTGGGACGAGCTATTTCGAACTTCCCAGCAAGGGAGACTTCAACTATGTAGCGTTTTCCCTTAAAATTGACATCAATGTACTCATAATCACCAGCTGTTAATATTCCATTTTTCTCCCACTTGGATTTGCAAAGACCTGCACAGACAGGGGTATATAATTTATTAACCAAGTTCCATAACTTGGTGATCATTTCAATAATATATTATTTTGCTACAAAATAAGTATAGCACCCTTATACTTATTGGCATATGCATGCGGCTCATCAATTGGCAACTTGATATGTAAGCTATTTTGAACGTAGAAAATAAAAAAATACTGTGCATCCTGATTGGGGCACATGGGTATGATGAATAACACTTCCCCCTATCGAACGATCTAGATGTAGAATAATATAATAGATATTAATCAATTTAATCAATTGATCAAAGGGAATAAACCAAAGGATTATGGGAATCATTTTTTTTTTCTTTCTAGCCAACCATTTTGAAATGTGCCAAATTAAAGTGATGAGTTGAATCAAAATTAAGCTCATTTAGCTTGGAGCAAGACAAGAAATAAGAGCTAAAGGTTAATAAGGTGGGACAAAACTTAGATGTTGTTCTTAAGTATGTTTGGTACTGCTCTCAAATAAAAACTAGAAGAATTTTATCTTAATAATTGATTTTTAATGTAATTCCAATTCTGATGCTAAAAACACATAAGAAACTGTATGTAATTTTTGTGTGAATGCTATAACAAATCAATTATAAGGACCATAATATTAGTAGCATGTAATACTAACCAGCATCAAAACCTTTTTCTCTCAACAGAGACATCAACGTGCGTTTGGAGTAGTTTCCAACAACAACTCCAAATGCAACTTCAAACTCTCTCCTAATTTTTTCTTTGTCGTCCCTTTCAACCTCATCATCTTCATTCCCATAAAGCAAACTCCGCAACATTTCCCTCTTCTCCGAATAAGACCACTCAGTTTTTTCAAACTCTTCTTCATCGTGACCTTCACGAACACCACAAACTTCTTCTTCTTTTTCTCCGGTTGTTGCCTCGTTCTTCTCCATGAAAGACTTCACGAGATCAGACAAATCGGTCAAACCCTCCGGCGAGTGCTCGCTGCCGCTGCTCTCGCAGAGCCTCACACGTGCCACGTCAGCGTCAAACGCCGCTGCCACTCTCTGAAACCTCACTGGAATCCTTGCCATATCTATAAGAAAGAATATTATGCAATATGCACCACTTTCTCTAATTCAATATCTTAATGAGCAGAGCCTATAAATAAATATATATAGGTAATTAAATTAAGTAGAGTAATGGTTATGGTGGGGTTGTTGTACTGTATAGTTATTACATGTGACGTTGAAATGTTGAAATAGTGTCTACATGAAAGGAGTGAGGAAAATGGATCGAGTAAGAGTGAGAGAATTGGGAAATGGCGTCATTATTTATACATGAATTGAATGTTAGTTATGTTGAACAGGGAATGGTGGACGATTTTTAAAACTTTAGTTCTAAATCAGAATTTATGAATGTAGGCCAATTATTGGACTCGTTTGATGAACCTGGCTTCAA